>DWTO01000250.1:0-23834 GCA_018244755.1 Jemadia pseudognetus
CATAACTGGTAAAATGTGGGAGTGTTCTGCATTCCTCTGCCTACCTCTTCAGGAATTACAAATGTGAAGTTACATTTACATATTTATCGCTATTGAATAGGTAGTGATATAGATCACTAACAACAAGCTGAAGGTAACAGAGCTGATGGTCAAGTTCAAAAATGTGGCTATTGAGAGGCCTATATCCAGTTGTTTATGGAAACATGACAACAGTCATCAGCAGCATGTCTAAATCTCAGGAGGTTTTGTCCAAACTCCCTACAGTTTGGGAGTATTTACATATGGGCATATTTCTTACTGTCAGGTAATAACAATTTTGTGAGAGGACAATAGGATTCAGCTGTGTTGAATACACATTAGTGGTACAATTTTTGAAATCTAAATTTTTCAACAGTGCCACCTTACTCAGACAGATATTAAATAAAATTATTAAAACAGGCGAGATATTAAGTGTTCAAAAAACATAGTTGATATTTAAATATCTTGTTTATCACTTTAAACATTACTAAATACCTTCAGTACCTCCTTAATGTGGTTAGCAAAGAAATATCTATAGGTAACTTGTGTTTTCAGAAATAAATGCAGCATTGCGACAAGTTATAAAGTATGAAGGATACCGAGGCCTCTTCCGTGGCTTAGGATCAACACTCCTAAGGGATGTGCCTTTTTCAGGTAATTAAAAAAATGTTTAATTGTACACTTTGTATTTTTGCTGATTGCTTAATATAAAACTCAGTACTTTATGTAGATACCTTTGTTGCCAGCTGTAATGTAATTACCTATATGTATAAAATAAAAATTGACTGACTGAACAATCAAACCAGTAAAAATCATCGAACCTGCAAGCATGAAGTTTAGTAACAAGGGTTACTTTAATGTCATAGATAAGCACTAAGAATAATCTTGGAAATTCTACCCCTGAAGAGGGGTAATATAGGCGTTGAAAGATTATAGGACATTTCATCAGTTTGAAAGTTATACACATTGTAATATACAAATATCATTCATGGAAACAAAAACAATTCTTTGTTTATTAATTTCGTGAAATTAAGGCAGAGGATATGTACTTGTACTTAAATATGAGGGTATACACAGTTACAGTCTGTTGCAGACCACTGCTGGGCATAAGCCTCCCCTGAAGGTTTATGCCCATAAACTTCATGTTAGGCAATCAGGTTGGGGATTGTAGGCAGTCAGTACATTTTTCTGTACCTGGACTTGGTACGTCATACAGAGATCTCTCAAATATACATACATATATCTTAATTTATTGTAATATTAATTTCTGTGTTCACAAAGCTGAGGGCAAACATGAGTCATGGAATTCTGTATTATAGAATTAATTTAAAAACTTTAAAAAGTGAAGTAAGTACATTAAATATGAACGAAACAAAACATTTGGTTTCCAGGCATCTATTGGACTATGTTTGAGACAACCAAGAAAGTATTTAACAAACCTGATTCAGAGAAGAATACATTTTTGTTTAATTTCTTCTGTGGTTCTGTTGCTGGCAGTGTAAGTAATTAATATAAGTTTGTTGCATTGTTGTAAACATGAAGCAGTTTTATTGCTTGATTTATCTATATAAAAAAAGTTCTATTTGAAGGTACAGGTCGTTTGTTTAAATGACAAAGCTCCCTAAATTTATTAATTTGCATTTTTTGGATGAGTTGTTTAAATATTTCTTCCATAGAAGATTCTTCCATAAAATGTTTAAATATTTCTTCCTTCATTTTATACTCTCATAATAATTGTGCTTCCACTATTGAGGTGACTTAGGATTATGACCAGAGTTATTGCCAATTAACATTCAATGATGGTGATAACAACTCGTATTTCCATACAAATCAATATATTATTGATTATAAATAAAAGAAAATTTAATTTTGTAACAGATTGCTGCATTCGTAACATTGCCCTTCGATGTTGTTAAAACACACCAGCAAATAGAACTAGGAGAGAAGGAAATATACACAGGTTTGTTTATTTCTGTATATTTATAGGAGTTGGTTAGGTATTTTAAAATTTGCCCCTAATAGCCCTGCATGAACATAAGAGAGTGATGAATGTGGAAGAAGTGGTAGTAAGTAAGCATGGAAATATTTGTCACTCCGCTCACAGTGTGATAATACTATAATAATAATAAGAGTTAGTTAACATGTCCAATTAGTAGGTCATATATATATGTAAACTCATTACTGCTATGTACATATACATATGTATGTATATATGGAAACTCGTTACTGCTATGATAAGGATCATATTTAATACTGCTGGGTTTAAACAGATACAGATAATGTGGTTTAATATTTTCCAATATTAAAATAATTGGATTACCCATAGATTGTGTGGTCTAATAACAATATTCGTTTGCTTTTAATACATATAGACAACCACAATAGTTAAGAGTTTTCGTTTGTGTGTAATATCAAATTGGTCACAGAGTGCACCACCAGTCATATGATTATAACCATTTAATAATAAGCTACCTGATGTTTAACACATTGGTAAGACATTAGTATTTACTCAGTTTTTTTTTTCAGATGGCAAAGTTGGCCAGAGAGCATCAAACATGAAAGATATAGCAAAGAACATTTATAGAAACCATGGTTTCAGAGGGCTTTTCACTGGGCTGTTACCTCGAATATTTAAAGTAGCTCCAGCTTGCGCAATTATGATAGCAACATTTGAATATGGAAAACAATTCTTCCGAACATATAATAGTCAAAAATATAAGGAGAAACTACAAAGGTAAATATAGTGCCTTATTTAAAAGAAAAACTGAACTCAAACTTTCTTCACTAACTTAAATTTTTAAATTAAATATGAATTCAATTTTATAATGTGTAATTTTTGATTGATGTATAAATTTCAATGATTTGATTTGATACTTATTTCTGATCGATTTACACAATTTTTGATTGAGTTTATATTCATTTAAATAACTCGATGTCATTTTGTTTTTATTATTTTTCGTTTTCTATTATTTCTTTATTTGTAACATTTATATTATTTTTCGTATCTTTATTTCAGACAAGGAATAGACATAACAATAATTAAATCTGAATAGTTAAATACATGATCTGTACCATAATTTAATAATTTCGAATATTATATGGTAACACTTAACCTATTGATCATTTTGTTGGTTTCAATATATTATTTTGTAGAGTAACTTAATACCATGGTAGGATAGATATAAAGTACATGGATTACTAAAACAAGTTTAGTGCCCAAATGTATTTTATTGACTCGTAACGAAGGAGGTAAATAGGAGTATTTAGTTTATTATAATATAGATATTACACATTAAAATAGATTAAATACAGGGAAACTGCAACAATCTACATAGCAAGTTGAGTTGTTGAGTGAAAAAAAAATATGAAACTGTGACATAATATTGCCTAGCCCATAAGGGACTTGTGTGAAAGTTTAATGATAATAATTACTGACCAACACAAATTAATTTCACACTTGATTAAGATGGATGATTCTAGCATTCATAACCCGTCCATCAGGCTCGGTGATGGGCATAGACCTTCCCTAATCAGTGTAACAACACCCAGCCTTATGAATAGAATTATTTCTACCACAAGTCAAGAGGCTGTTTATAATATCTAAAATAAGATGTACGCTTCATACGAACACTTCAGCCTCTGATTAGAAGATGTAATGACATTAGTTGTAGTAATTATTTTTTCTCTATTAATATAATTTTAAAATATGTAATCCATGTTGACAGAAATTCCTGTTTAATATTATTATCAGTAGATAGTTGCACTAAAACATTAAATTAAAAACCTTCTAATATGTTCCGTTCATCCTTACAGGTCTCAAGACATTATTATAATCAGCAAGTCTTCAAGTACCAATGATTATTCCTAATACACAAAGATTATAATCTTAATTATTATGTAAGTACGTGAAGTACACTTCAATATTCGACATAGTTTATTGACTAATGAAATTCCATTTTATTGACAATTTAGAACACTAGCTTATAATATTATTGTTTAAATAAAAATATATCAGTTTAATTTAATATACTTAGTTATTACAATACACCTATTATCAACATTATTGAGTGGTTCATAATAAGATTAACATTTTATTCACTTAATTTAATTTTCTTTTTATGAGAAAAGGGTGTCTAAAACTTGAAGATTAAGTTCCGAAAATGTTATGGTGTATATTAGAAGTAAAATAAAGCTGTAGTGTTTTAGGAGATATGGTAGTTGAGACAAGAGGTATGTCTATGTATATTGTGGGTGATATTAAGTTTAAATGAGGACATTTCTTCAATGACAACAATAGTATTATTACAAACGTATTTCACGTTTGTAATCCCTGAAGGGATAGGCAGAGGAATGTAGAACACTCCTATTTTTCACCAGTTACCTGTTACACCCCACTATGGAATAGGTGGTGGTGGAATTATCACAATATGTATTAAAATTGCATTATTTTCAAATTAAATGTCATTGTTTGTGTTAAACATATGTCTCGTAATATTTGATGTGATTAAAATTAAGTGATATAATTATGTACAAACATGTTCCAAATTAATTGATATGTAAATAGTGTTTATATTATTATTTTTCCTTTATGTAGATACTGTTTTGTTTGATGTATATAGATTACACATTAAAATATGAGAGATTTTTCGGTTTTTATTTATCATTTAAGTTTTATTTTTTAATATTGGAGGCATTATTTTTTAAAATACAGTATTTGACTGGCCTGTTGGTGCAGTGGTTAGTGAACCTGACTGTTGCGCTGGGGGTCGTGGATTCGATTCCCACCCAGAATAAATGTTTGTCTGATGATCACAAATATTTGTTCGAAATATTCAGTGAGTCCTTGCAAGCCATTTTGGTACATATTTTACCTCTATAACTCAAAAAATTAAATTGGGGCTCTGTATCTTGAATATGGCAATGTTTTATTTTACAACCTTTACAACTCAACTGACTTTATGAATTTGCCATCATTGTAAGTAGGTACACCATTGTTTGTTAGAAAACAATTTGGAAGTATACAATAAACAGGATTACCACTTCAGGAATTTATGACTCACGTTAACAAATGCTTTTTATTATTTAAGGATATTTTTGAAATAATGATTTCGGTGATTACTTAAGGAAATAAAATATGTTTGTTACCTTTGTAACTCTACCTCTTTATGGCAAATCAAAATCCATGTATGTCGAAAACTTCTAATAAATCGATAACTGTATAACTCGAATTTTTTGGTGTCTCCCTTGAAGTTCGATTTATAGAAGTTCTACTGTATATACCACCATTTAAAATAAAGACCTTAGGACTGCTGTTAGTTCATAATCTTGCATGGTCCATAATATATCTTGTGGAAATGTAAAATAAACTGATTTCAGGTCTCTTCAGTACAAGCAATCTAAAGAGTGCTCTCTAGGCTGCATCAGTCAATTGAGTTGACAATTAAGTTGTCCTTAATTTATTGTACTTTGATGCAACATGGTCGATGGTACAGATCTCTTCTGCTTGTATGTAGAGGCCCTTCTACAGTACGTTCACACTACTGTACAGACCTTTATCAGTTTCATAGGACTGCACTGGATTTGATACAATATTTTGTGTTATGTACATATCCAGGAACCATATAGCATGCTGTACAAGCCAAGCCCTAACACAGTAGACAATGTTCAGAACAAGCTCAAGCGATTTTAACGAAGTAAATGTAGTTTTGTTCACCATTTTCTAGGTAATTATGAAGTATTTAGCATCTACCGAGATGTTAATAATTACCATCTATGAAATCAAATTGATTGTGCTTTATTCAATGTCAGTTTTAAATTACAATATTCTTTACTGAAACTAAGTAGAATTAAGAGTATTTCCCAAGAAAATAATAATGTTAAATAAAAGATTTACAAAATGTTAGTATGTTTGAAATATATTTTTGGTTTTCGAAAGAGAAGTCATGTAACATAACACCTGTATCTAAGTATAACTAAGCCAGTTATCAAAATTGCGAAATTTCTTCAGTTAATTGCATACCTTGGAAATGTATAAAGACCGCGTATAATTTTTTACTAGTGCACAATTTACTATCTGTTACATTCATAGTACAATAATTACGTTGAGGTTATAAATTTTTACTATAAATGAAACTCACAAGATTGGAAAATACTTCATTTAATAAGCTTAAAATTAACGCATTAGTGTACTATAGATCCTAATGGTTCCGCCTTGATGTTACCCAGGTCCAGTCTGCTGTCGATAGATTCATCTATTTGCCCAACTATTGCGACGTTATCACCGCGGATTATGTGAAGTCCGAGTACCACTTGTGCTACACCACTCGTTGATGAAAATACTCTTTCGTGCGATTCATCTAAAATTATATTAATGGTTTGATCGAAACCTTTCAATGTGCCGATGAAATTTCTCCCGTCAGATGTTATTACAGATACGGTCTGATTAACATAGTTTTCTAAGCCCGAGGCCATTTTAATTCACTTAGTTACACTTTAGTCGCATAAAATCTGTTCTTTTCAAAAGATACAATAATTCTTAACCATCAATGTTTATTGTTACAAGCATTATAGCTATCTAGAAGCCAGAACCAAAACCAGTGTTTAAAAACCACTGTGATAGAATGTGACGCTGTCATATTGTGTAAACTATCAAAATAGCGTATATAACATCTAGTAATCTGGCAACAGCATTGTAACATTAAAGCCATTTATAATTATTAGATCGTTTTATTATTACCATGTACAGTTACAACTATAATTTTCTATTGTATTTTATGCTATATCTATTGTTTATAGCTACTTAACATTACTTAAATTATTATTATTACTTAAATTAGATGCAAGATTTTATATTAAGTAGTATGGAGACGGGACTAGTTCAATTTACACTGTAATTGTTTAATCTATTTTCAGTACATAATTACTTCAAACGATATAAATAGTAAAGAAAGTTAGTTCCGCTAGTTCATGAAAAATAATATTCACACTGAAAGCGACATTGTAATGCGTGACATTGACAGCGCCAAACAGACAACAGCGGAATGTTTAACATTCTTCATTCTTAGTTCTTAGACTTAACTTGACTTCACACAACACTTCACAACAGCACTGTTGTTATTCATAGGAGTTAAATAGCAGATTTTTCGTTTCCGAAAAATAAATGTAATATGGAAAAATAGTGTATGGAACCTAGAAATTTAATATAGTTTTAAGCCTTGTTAGTGTTGCGTATCTTCAGCCATGTCTGGAACAATTGTTCAATATATTTTGCTTAGAAGTGACTTACTAAAGGAATTAGGCTGGTCTATTGGAGCCCTAGTGGCTCAAGCATGCCATGCATCTACTGCTGTTTTACATTTATTCAAAGAGGACGTATACACTATACAATATTTAAATGATTTGGATAATATGCATAAAGTCGTTTTAGAAGTAAGTGGTTTTTTAGCGGTGGTTGAATTTATTTTATCACTATTAGTTACATGTCCATAATGATGAATGTTTCTTCCTCTAAGTGTGTTAATCTGTGAAAAGGGCTGTCTGTTTTCTCATACAATCCATACTCTGATTTGTTAAGTTTAATGTAGAAATGATGCAATTTTTTTTCAGGTTCCTGATGAAGTATCACTGAATAAGATTGTAAATAAATTACAAGAGAATGCAATAGCTCATAAGTTGTGGATTGAACAGCCAGAAAACATTCCCACCTGCTTAGCTCTGAAGCCTTACCCAAAGGAAGAAGTGAAAAAATATGTAGGAAAGTTTAAATTGTACAAAGCTACGATCAACTCTTAATGGAAGAAATAAAAGATATACAATAACAGAATTTAGTTCATTGTTCATGCTAATTAGTAGGTATATTGTTTTTCAGATGAATATTATTTGTACTAGGTATAATGGAATAATAATGATGGCTTGGGTGTATGCTGAGTAGAATGACATGTTCTCATGGTGCTTTCAAGGGGTCGATTCTTACCCCACAATTGTGGAAGATTAGTTACAATTGTTAATTATTCAGAAATATTTTCTGTAATATTGGTGTTACAAACTTTATTGACAGTACCTTTGCCATGGACTGGGGGCACTATAATGAAGCCTGATGGCTCTGGTAACTGAAAGAATAAAGATGTTGGAACTCAAAGTGGTAATAAATAAACTATTCAATATGAATTTCCAATTCCCATATTGAATCATATTCCCATATTGAAGATCAGCAGTGGCACTAGCAACCATTCAACCAACGGGGCATTCAACATACCATGATAAACCAGTTAATATCCATTATCTTAATTATAAGTGGAGATATAGCTATAATTAATAATTATGGAAGTTTAGCTAAAGATCACATTTAATTATGATATTGATCAATTAATGTTCAGTATTTAGTATAGCCATACAAATCTTTACTTGCAACAACTGGGGAGGTTGCCCACATCGACTTTTTGCAGTGTTACAGTTGTATAAGAATTTCAATAGTCACATTGCTGTCATGGTTCGTACTCCTTCAATACCTCCCACTATTTTGTTTCTATTAGGTAGATTTTATGTGAACACCTTTGGCTAAGTTGTCTGCATCTATAGTCTAGTGGTGGCAAGCGCAAATCCTGATCAAGAGATCTTGGCTTTGATCTTATATTATTATTTTTTCTAACTTGAAATTCCTATAAGTGACGCGGTCTCGACGTTTGGATTTGTGCCCAATGTACGTCAATACATTCGCCCCTCCTATTACATAGGACATATAGCACATTTAGTAAAAAACTGAAGTACTACACTCCTCTGTCTATGCGTTCGGAGAAAAACAGGCGTGAAGTTACGTTTCATGATAATGCAATATAATAATCTTTATTTAAATTATTTTAAATCCATAATACGAACAACGGTCTCTGTTTTTAAAGGGAGGGAAGAACATATTAAAAATAATTAAAATTAATATGTTCTTCCCTCCCTGTGCCACTCACGTCTCATCCTGTAAAATCCTGTACTCGCATTGCCAGAATGCCAGATCTAACTTTTTTTTGTTTATTTGATCTAAAGCTATGAGATCCCAAGTATAAATCAATTTATAAATACAAAACAGGAACCTGTGATAATTTCAAAAAATATCATAGTATGCTTTATGGAACAGAACACAGCTAGCATTTGCATTCGCTTATTGTCTGTTGCCATTGGCAGAATTAAATTTTTTTTTCATGCGGTAATAATTATTAATGTCACTCTTCGCGACAAACATCCAATAATTCGATGTAAACTTTTTCTCGAAATATTTTGATTTGAAACCGATTTCATGTGCTTGTGAATAATTTTATGATAATTCTACTACCTATATGGTAAGTTTAATTTTTGTTCTTGTGCATAAGTTGAATATTCTATTAGAGGTGGACGAAACTTGTTTTCTTGTCCGCCTATTTGTCATCATCGACATATTAAATAAGTTTTGAACTGGTATACACTTTACAAAGATACATTGTAACTTTATTCAAGCAGGTCTGGTTCTTTTTATGTTTATTGTTATTTTCTCAAACCATTTTCTTGGAATGAAAATATATTTAAACAATGACTCATTTTCCACATTAAAAATGATATAATGATACGTTAACATTATGCTTATGGCTTCTAGCGACTGAGTTCGCGATATTCAAACGTTTAGTTCTAATGTCATTGTTTCAGTGCATACACATATGCAGTGATATGCACATAAATATGGCTATGCTCCTGTTAATAATCTCATGTAGCATCAGTTTCGGAATTCGGCGTTCGTTCTTGGTTTTTTAGAAAGTCTATTACCATTAAAAACCTTTAAGGCACAGCTATTGCTTAAGGACTGTCAACACAAATTAATCAAACATGCAATCTTTGTTTATAGTTGTTGAATTTTCATATGAAACTGTAAATTAAATAATGAAAAGATACATCTCTAATGAATACACAATTAGTGAAAATTCTAAAATTAAAAAAATCCAATATTTTTCCTTGTATTTTACACATATACCAATTTCTGCTAATTTTATTGTACTAAAATCTATTATTATTAGCTTAATGGCTTAGATTACGACATCCAATTTAAGGTTCAGTAGTTGGAAACCTGAAGAATTTTGTTCTTCATAGGATGGGATAGCTCATAGCAAAAACTCTCTGCACTGAATATTTGAAACAATTCCTTTATCTGATAGTCCTATGGACCAACATATGATTATGAGTGTTAGAATTTTTTTTCCTGTACAAATGAGTTTTGATTTAGGTAACTTTTCCAAAATTTACACAAGAAAAAGTGTTCTAGGTCCATTAAGTAGATGCAAAGTGGAGATCATTACTTTGCACAATATTTTCAATAGGCAGCAGCATAGGCATTGCAAAAAACTGTGCTCTGCAATCCACAAGTTGAATGTCCAGTGTGAGATTATGGGTAAAAATCCTTCAAGGAAGACTTATGTCCAGCAGTGGACTTAAACAGGCTCATGATGATGTTGGTGATGATGATTGAGGTGTAGTTCGTGGTTTTGATGTAAGTTCAGTTTGTGTGTTGTGAAAGTCATGTGAAGAAATTATTCTTGTGACCCACCCCTAATACTAGAGTGGCACATCATGGTGGTTTTAGTTGGTAGGAGTCCTACATAACCCAGTATGTTCCCTCAAGGGGTTATCCATGAGTATTTATGTGTAAAACTGGAGACAAGACCAGGCAGTTATATATGTAGTAAAAATGTACATTTTCTCAAATTTCTTAATTCTCAATTTCCTTAACCTGTTAACCGGGGAGTTCCCTTTTTAAATACGCAGCATACAACGGCTGCCAACTCTTATATTAGGACATGCCAATATGTCACACCCGGAGTACTTGTCTTCATATTGTTCTGTTTTATTTATGCTTCAAATAAATGAAAGGCTATGAGATATGTATGTTTCCATTTGTTTTTATATATAACACAAAGGAAAATACAAAATTACAAACAAATGGAAAATAATACCGACAAAAATATGAAAATCAAAAAATACAAAAATAAAAATTATAAGTAAAATAAAGTACAAATACGAAAATAGGTAGGTAAGTGTAAGTACATACTTGTCGCTGATCACTAAGAATCCACCACTCTCAATAACGAAATGATACTGATGTCCCCTGGGTCTTAAAATCATGCGGAGACAAGTATCTATTAGTAATACCGTTGTTACAGTTGTGCGTGGGTTGTGTACGCTTGTTGTTTGGACGTATTTATACATCCCGCCCTGTTAACAGGTTAATGAAATTTTTGGTCAAAGTTGTTTAACAATTTTTGTAACATAATATGGTTTTTAAGACAGTAGAAATATGATCTTCTGTAAATTAATAGTGTCAGGTCTGTGAACAAATTATAATAAAATTATTGCTGACAGTTGCAGGGATAAAATACAATAATGGCATCGTCGAATACACTACAAAAGGCTATTGATCTTGTTACCAAAGCAACTGAAGAGGATAAAAATAAAAACTATGAAGAAGCTCTTAGACTTTATGAGCATGGTGTGGAGTATTTTCTCCATGCTGTGAAGTATGAAGCTCAGGGTGAAAGGGCCAAGGAAAGCATTAGAGCAAAATGCTTACAATATTTAGACAGAGCTGAAAAATTAAAAGAGTATCTTAAGAAAGACAAAAAGAAGAAGCCTGTCAAAGATGGAGAATCGAAAAGTGATGACAAAAAAAGTGATAGTGACAGTGACTCTGATGACCCTGAAAAGAAAAAATTACAAGGAAAACTTGAGGGTGCCATTGTTGTCGAAAAACCCCATGTTAAGTGGAGTGATGTAGCTGGTCTTGAAGCTGCCAAGGAAGCATTGAAAGAAGCTGTTATTTTACCTATAAAGTTTCCTCATTTATTCACTGGCAAAAGAATACCTTGGAAGGGTATCCTCCTATTTGGACCACCTGGTACTGGTAAATCTTATTTAGCAAAAGCAGTGGCTACAGAAGCTAACAACTCCACATTTTTCTCTGTGTCATCATCTGATCTTGTATCAAAGTGGTTGGGTGAATCAGAGAAATTGGTGAAGAATTTGTTTGAATTGGCTCGGCAGCATAAACCAAGTATTATCTTTATTGATGAAATAGATTCTCTATGTTCATCACGTTCCGATAATGAATCTGAGTCAGCCCGTAGGATCAAAACGGAGTTTCTCGTACAGATGCAAGGTGTTGGAAATGATATGGATGGTATTTTGGTCCTTGGAGCTACAAATATTCCATGGGTGCTTGATGCTGCCATTAGGAGAAGATTTGAGAAGCGTATCTACATTGCTCTACCAGAAGAACATGCTAGACTGGACATGTTTAAATTGCATTTGGGAAACACAAGGCATCAGTTATCTGAACAAGATATAAAAGCATTGGCAACGAAAACAGATGGTTACTCAGGCGCTGATATAAGTATTGTTGTCAGAGATGCTTTAATGCAGCCCGTGAGAAAAGTTCAATCAGCAACACATTTCAAGAAAATAACCGGCCCTAGTCCAACAGACCCAAATGTAATTGTCAATGATCTTTTAACACCTTGCTCTCCAGGTGACCCAGGGGCCATTGAAATGACTTGGATGGATGTTCCAAGTGACAAGTTAGGTGAGCCACCCGTAACAATGTCTGATATGTTGAGGTCCTTGGCAACATCTAAGCCAACTGTCAATGACGATGATATGATCAAACTGAGGAAGTTCATGGAAGACTTTGGACAAGAAGGTTAAGCTTAAAATTTAAAGCTTTACAGGTTCTATCTTAGACTATAATAAAGCACAGTGCCTACCTATATTTTGCTTAATGATATATTTTGTTTTATTAAGGTTTTGTTAATAATATGCACACACTTAATGGAACAGCACCATCTTAATGAAATAGATATGATAGGTTGATGATCTCTAATTGAGATAATAGTAACCTGAAATTGCTTTCATAATAATTACACTTTGTAAATTTTGCTATCTACACTTGAGCTTTCATAGATAAGAATTTGTAATTACAGTAAATGAAATTTCTATGTGGCTGAGTGGTGAACAAACTGCAACAAATGACTCTGATGTCTGTTATTTACTTACCCTTAGGAGGTATTGGATCATAATGGTCATAAATGTGACGGATTTGGTGAATATTTTTAGGTATGCTATGCTTGTTCAGAGTTATTTCACTGTTCCGCTTGGCTTACAACAAGGTCTACAACCAATGTTAAAAATAGCATAATAAAATATAGATCTCTATTTGATGTTATCATACAATGTCATATTCTGTAATGTTTATAAATAAAAACCATAAGGAGATCTTTTGGATCAATCAACATTATCAGTAGGTTCATAGTCGACAGATATTGGGCTTGATTTGTCATCAACTAGTATCTGCAATTTGTAACCTATAAGGGTTGTCCAAGCTCCCGTAAAACAAATTTATGTTACATATATACAACACAACTGTGTAGAATTGTGATTGTATTCTGAATTATGTTGAGTCTGCACTCAGGTTGTGTGATTAAACACTACACTGTATGATAATATGTCTTGGCCCTTATTGTTAATTTATGTGGTTTTAAATGAGAAGAGATTAAAATATTATCAACAGTTTTGTACCTTGAGTTGAATATAGAATTATGACCAGCGTCTAAAATATACATATTTTTGGGTATCCATATCCCATTAGAAAATTGTAATAGTTAATTGTTCATTGTTGTTATGTGTTTAATAATCATATTTTGAAATGTGTCATTATGTGAAATAATTTACAATCTAAGCTAGTGTTTTCTTTAGAAATTACTTTGTAAACTAGATATTTTGCTGTTACTATTTGTTCAAATGAGTTTTTTTTAAATTCAATATGTATCTTCTCATTTCACTGCTTAAAGTAATTTGTACAACAAGAATTAAATGGATGTTCATAAACAATAGAACTTAAAGGAATTTAATACAGTGTAATAAAAGTTTCGTTTACAAGGTTTAATTTGTGTTTAATATTAATTTTCCCACTATATCACTCATCTCTTATTGATTGAGTTAATTGAGAAACAGTGTCTCATTTGTTGTTCTGATGTTATGGTATTTTCATTTTGATTTGACTACTGATAAAAGAGATTTAGCGAACCGCAAATTAGTTTTAATGGTATTTTTATAAAGCTTAAGTTATTTTTATACTACATACTATTTCTTAACATTTTTTTGTTTCATTGTTTGTCAAAAATGTATAATAATTATATTTGAAAAGTTGTGTACCTACAATATATTTTGTCTTCATATTTGTATTGTTGTAAGTGAATAAATATATGGTTCTGAAACAACGTAAAACCATTGGTTTTATTCAGGTAGATGGTAAAAATAAAAATAACTATTTTTAAATAATTATTATTTATGTACAAAATTTAATTCCATATACAATGAATGGTATCACAATATCGTTTGGTAAATGCTGCTGATAATCGGGATCATTACTGCGGTAATCAACCTGGATGATCTGTGATGAATGGCAGAGTTGATTTCTGAAAAAAATATTTATTTCTGGTTAAATATGGATAGTGAATTTAATGGAAACTATCCCTGTGGTAGCGGCAGTGTAAGAATATATTCTTCGACCCCTGTCTAAGAAACAATAGTCGTAAGAGGCAACTAAACACGGCGCTAGGAGATCGTGTTATGGCGTGTTCTGCCCAAGCACAGTTTAATGACCTGGCCGCCGACGGGTGGCGGTGTAGGCGATGCGGGAAGCTGTGCTCTGCGATCCCCAATCCGCATGCTGCGTGGGGATTATGGGTATAACACCCCAGGGCTGCTATGTCCAGCAGTGGATTACTATAATGTTAAATACCACTGGCAACACCACCATTAATTAATAAAACATTATTTTAAATAAATTGGTTTAATTAATTAATGGTGGTGTTGCCAGTGGTATTTAACAATAGACTGATGATGATAATGGAAACTTACATGTTATGATAAGATAAGATAAACATTTATTGCATCACACACAAATAAAACAAAGAAAAGACAAATACATACATAATTATGAGTACTTTTATATCAAAATTTTTATCGCTTTAATTTTCTAATAGTGGCTCGGAGCTTGGATTTGTGTCTATTGCATGACAATAGGCTCACTTCCTATTCTATAATGGGTCGTAAACGAAACTGGTGAGACGTGGAAGTGTACCCACTGTAGGTACTCCTCTGCCTACCTCTTCTGGGATTACAGGCGTTATGTTACGTTTATTAGTACTTTATGAAAGATATAATAAACTAGAGGCCATTGGCTTCAAATGTCTAACACCCCAACATTTGTTATTGAAGACATTCGTTTTAGAAAGATCATAAGCGTAACACATCGTTTATTTATTAGTTTTATCAAAATATGAAAATTAAATTACCTATATACACTGTTCGTTCCCGTTTGTGTGGACCAATAAATGCGACACAGCGCAGTTTCATATGCGGCGTGGCTGGCGCTCGGAGACCTAATGTGGAGACCAGCAAGCCTTGGGGCGCTGGTTTTGTGCCGTATGATACCAGCTGTGATGCGTCCGTGACCTGTAATTATTAGAAATTGGAATTATCTGAATATCAATACGTAACGGAAAGACGTAAACGTGAAACGCGGGAGTGTATTACACTCCTTTGCCTACCTCTCCAGGGATTAGGTACCTACAGGCGTGATTACATTTTAAAATTATAGTTAAGACTATTGAGATGCAAAAAGATGTCAAGAATGTAATCTTCATATTTATTTACCTTCTGTCCATTGATGTGCCATTGAAGGTCAGGAGCCGGAAACGCTTTAAGTGAAGAGCAGTTTACGTCCAGTGGTTCTAGTAACTCGTAGAGACGTTCGTGGCCTATGATTCTAGGACTTTCTCGTGGAAAATCTGTAAGTTAAAAAAAAAACTATAGGTATTATGTACACCTGCAAACTTTATAATGTCCTCTAAGGCGTGTTATGTCTGTCAACCCGCACTTCACCAGCGTGGCAGACTATGGTTTTAACTCTCATCCTTTTAGGCAACCGTGTTCAACAATGAAACTATAAAAAGTTGATGATAATTATAATACTTATATCTATAATTATTATCGGTGCGAATATGGAATATTGAATAGGATAAATTAATAATTGACTATATACATAGTAATATAAATGGACCAATAAAATATAATCAATGTTAAATTGGGAAAACACTCGTTAAGTACATTGACATTAAGTTCTTTACCCTTAGTCGTAAATTATTGTATAGGTAATTATGCTATGACCAACCTGGCTTTAAGATTTCAAACCTACCCGAACGATGACCGGAAGAAATTGCTTCCTTGTCTAAAAACCCGTGTTTAGTGTATTTAGCATTTGTAAATATAGATGATAATGAACATTAAACATTTTTTACTAATAGAGTAGGTAGGTACTACAGGTAAAATATTATAAATGAATATTCTATTATTATTATTTTATGGTCATTATGATGAATGTTTTGTCGGATTAAACGGTATGATAGGTACCAACATAGGTAGATATATATCTCCATGCACGGTGTCGTACCTGCAGGGTAGGTAGAGAGCAATACCTCTATCTTTACATACCTGCCGCGCCGCTTCTACATTCATCTCTCTCGCCATATATGCCGCTTTTGGAGACTTCTGACTCTTATATGCTTATTATGTCATGATAGTTATACTAGACACAGAAAGTGTATTAAATCGTTCCTTAGTTCTTGGTAGTAGATCATTACATTTGTGTGTGATTTCAGTTGTAACTTTAACTTCCTATATGAACTCCTAGTACCTACATGATACCCTTTGAAACATACCAGCTGTATAGACGTTTTTTACTTTGCCCATAAGAAATCTAGATTTTCAATACTTCACAGTGTATTTTTTAATTTGAATTCTCAAAGACCCGTCATCAGAACGAAGGTATTTTACTTTACGTCTTTCAATAAATAATATATGGAAGTTTATACTAGCAACGTATTCATTCACTAAAATAGAAATAGAGGTGTGTATCGTATACGGAAGCAAATAAAAAAGAACCACGTTCAAAATGAAAGCGCACAAAGTGTGAAAGACAGCTGAAAAGAAACTTCCAATAGGTTTTGAATTTTAATTTTCAACTTTTTCACGCGAACGCCCACCATACAAGGCCTTTAATTTTTTAGGTAGGCACACGTAGAACTGTTAACGAAATGTCTATTAGCGTTAAGACATCTTTGTTTAAAAGATAAAAAATAACATTGTGATATAAGGCATAGTTGCAACGTGGCGATAAAATTTTTTTTTTTCTATACTTATAGGCAGATCGTCAAAAAATAATGTGTAATGGTAGTTGTTAAATTGAAAATTTTCAAATAAATCATTGTTTTGAATTTAAATCTAAGCACCATTCGTAAGAGTACTTAAATACGTGCGCATAAGTATCAGATTCTTTTAACTACCGCGAAAAAGAAATTATAAGTACTTACGAGCACCTGACTTAGGTAAACATTTCTCAAAATCATCTCAACATCAACAGAAATCTTACCACTCAAGTTTATTTTAATAGTTTGCTACAGACACGTTTTACAGTCCATAAACTTACAGTATACATCCATGAAAGCCTCGGATTGCGCGGTGTGGAAGGATGGCGCCTCTTCAGAAACCTCGCAACGGTACAGCCCGCGGGAATTCAAAGTGACTTCGCGAAGGTGTACTCGCCGGGCACTCGACTTTTCTAGCTGTACAGTAATTAAAAAAAAGTAATTAGCAAAATCGAAACCACGCGATTACATTGTCATATTATCTATTTATGTTTGTGTATTTGTTCGCTTATCGTGCGTACATGTGTCATAGGAAATGTTTATTTCAGCGCTGATATGAGTTAATGTCATAAATGTTAATGACATTCATAAGTTTATTCATTAATAATGGTATTAATATGTTGACTAACCTAACCAAAGGGTTATGATGGTTACAAGTGCGACTGCCGATCGAGAGGTCTTGGGTTCAAATGCCGGGTCAGGCGCTATCGAGTTTTTCTAAATTAGATTTCCTAGTAGTGGCTTGGAGTCTGGATACATGTCCAGTGTACGGCAATAGACTCACCGCCTACTTAGTACATGATGAGACGTAAACGTAATTAATTAAACGTGGAAATGTACTACACTCCTCTGCCTACATCTTCGTAGATTACGGGCGAGATAATGATATTCATAAGCTGCGTGTGCCTATAGTAGTACATATCTGTTTTAACAAGGATCAACTTTTTATTATTTATAGCTACTATAAATTATACCTATATACAAATACGAAAAAATTAATACAAATATGTGATATTGACTTCAACAATTGTTTTATGAACAATTATCTTATAGGTACATAACGTAACATCACGCCTGTAATCCCTGAAGAGGCAGCCAGAGGAATGTAGAACACTATCACGTTTTACCAGTTATCTTATACATATTTATTGTTTTATCAATACCTATATGGTATTGATACCTACCATTGAATTCATTAGCGTAATTTTTTTCATACTCTATTTTTAAATCTATAGTATTTATAATATATATGTATACGAACAATACAAAAACTTAAGCAGAGGTTTAGAAGGAATTTCAGCGAAAGCTCTCATTAGTCGCGTTGTAGTACCCACGCATAGTTTGTAAACATCATGTCAGGGGTTTAGGCTTCAACGTCGCTTAAGTACTGTTATAGACGTGTTCGTAGGCGGCTCGTACATTACAACCCGCCCGCTGTAGTGTAGAAGTGTTATAATAGATACTAAAAACCATTATTCAAGTAAAAGATCATTAAGCAAAATGCATTGAAGGGGAAGGAGGACAAATATCTATTAATGCATTCGTGGCTCACCTCAACTATTATAGAAGAATATATCGCCTTCATTTATACTTAAATGTACTACGATTTAGTTATTAAAGATTTGTATTTACGTCTAGATTTAATATCGAATCCATCAAGTTACAACAAAAGAAATTGCTACGGTAAAAACAATATAACAGAGCGTTCAGTTAGCAATATACCAGTTACCATACGGTAAGGACTATGGTATAGCATAGTATATAAATGTGCCGAAGTAAGTACCTACATATATGAAAACGCTCAATATATCCGTCCATTTTGGTAACAATCCCTTTTTTATTTTCTTCAATGGTCGCTGACTGTATATGCGATCTTCCTTGCTTTAAGTAGTTGCCAGTAATTTTCCATAATACCTCACTTTTATAGCTTCGTTAAAATAAATAGACAAGTAGCTGTAACATCATTCTTTTTATTATCGTGATATTAAATAGCGTAATGCAGAGAACGTACTACAAAAGAAAACTGTTAACGGGTTTCTTGACAAGTTAAGTGGAAACTCAAGATGTTCTATTGATATGTATTGATTCTATGTATATAGTTGGTTCACAAATGGATGATGTAAGTGGAAAATTATCGGATCCATACTTTGGATATAAGCATTTGTTGTTGGTCACCTTTAAACCGCATTATTTTTCAAAGTTTAAAAACATCTCACGGGTTTGTTGCGAACTAATCCGTGTCCAGTTTCTTCACAGGGGATCATCGGATCTAATTGATTGTTGCGGGAGAGGCTCGCGCCTACCAGTAAGGCGTAAAATGAATTGCCACGTAGAGTATTCAATTCCAAAATATCGAACCATAAAATAGATGAGTCACAGTAAAATGCAATAGTAACAAACGAATGTAAAACATTTGCATCTTCCATATCAGACTTCATTAGGTAAATGAAAGTTGGTTACGTAAAAGTACCTACTGACACTTGCTATGTTATTTTATTTGATCCGGCGCGAACTGAGTACAAGCTATTGTGATTGGTAGGTACTTATAAAAAACGTTAAAAATAATATTAACGTATACATATCTTCACGCAAGGTCCCTTACGGCGTAGGCAGAGAGCACCGAGTGCCAAATAACTCCATCCTTACAGACCTGACGCGCCTCCTCCACATTCATCAGTCTCTTCATACTTGCGCGCCGGTTTCGGAGACATTTAACTCAAATAATAATATAAACTAATCTTAATTAGGTAAGTACTAAAAAATACAAATTTATTTAGTACAAAGTTTAGGGTGCATGAAGGGAGCCTCCCTTAGCGGAGACTATGTTTGATTAAATACGAACATATTATACTGTTCAGCGTAACCCTAGACATTGCGACTAATTCTTTCACCGCGATGCTTGATTACTTACAAATAAGCTATCGACTCGACGAAAAAGAATAAGTAGAAATTTCGTTTCCTATTTAGTATTTACTTAGAAATTTGGTGAGCTTTGCTTCTAATATCTTTACAATGAGGTTTTAAAGTGGGCTGTTAGAAATACTTCATCTATATATTCATTATTCGTTATTCGGTCGCAGATAGAACAGTGGTCGTTAAATTACCCTAAATGTATGCTGCAATCGACAAATGTATGCAGCATGGAAACATTGGTGTTTTCGATGTTTGGCCATTGCGTTTTGTGCGGCCTCTTTCATTACAGGCCGCAAGCGTTCGGTTGTAAACCTCACCATTTACAAATGAGTTCTATTAACTTGACGGGCTACGTGTCAGTTAGTTAACGGGTACGTACTAACATTTGTAGGGAAATTATATGTTACTTATAATTATAATGTAATTATAAGCAATTAAATATTCAAGTAGGATACCAAAATTAATAAATAAATAAATATACTAATATTATAAAGAAGATTGTTTTGATTTGATTTTTATAACTTAGTAACCCTCGACGCAAAAAGAAAGGTGTTTAAGTGTGCGTACAACTTTGAATGTTTAATTTTTGAAATTATATAATATAATATGTGTTTATATATACATCATCTTGCAAATAACTTAATAATTGTATTGTTTTTTAGGCTGTGATCGCACAAGGAAAATAATTGCAACTGACTTTCCGCATTATGGTACTTTATTCAGATGAGTATAAAACGTTGAAACTACGTGCGTAATGAGCTTTTGGCAATGCTCAGCTCGTGTCGTTCAGACAGCGGTGGATTTGCATCAAAATGTCGATGGATTGCAAATTGATCGAGTTGGTGATGTTAAATCATGGGTATCATTCAGTCGCAATCTTGAAATAGTATTAACAATATGTCTTGATTGCGTCCAGGAAAAACCACTTACCTACGTCACTATTCAGCATTCAATATACAAGTTCTTTTCAATTTATGTATTCAATTAATATTAGATTTTGTTTTCGAGAAAATAAAATTACTTTTATCTGTAGCTATATTGGCGACTGTCACTAGGAAATAAGTCGGATTTGATTCCTGTCACAACGTAATGAATACGCCACAATTTACCTCCAACCTTATTGCCTTAAGTACCCGTGACTGTATGTAAAGAGTGGTTTGATTGATATTCATCAACAATACACACATTGACGTCATCGTTGACACGACACGTCCGTGTTACTTCCCCGACCCAATGTTGGAATACGAGTATAGGTTGTCATAAGAGACGACTAAATCTGGTGCTACAGTATCGCGCTATGGCGCGGTATGCAGTTTCTAAGTAGTGTAGCACGTTCAAGGTATCCAGTTCGTACTTGGCAGTACCGACCCATAAACGGCAGTATAAGACTGCGCCTGGTATAACATGAACAGTTGCTCGGGCGTGAAGCACCACATCACCTTCTTAATATCAGACCGATACTATGTAATGGAATCCCATAGAAACCATTGGATGATAAAATATTACATAATAATTTCGTAGTGTAACATTATATAACGCTGCCCGGACTAGCTGTTATCTGAAGTAAATTTATTCCGCTACGCTATTCGAATAAAGTCTATTACGTAAACGATTTTGTTCTAATAAAATGAGTACATTAAAAAATAAGGAGTAAGATAGTTATAACGACTGTTAAGATAGAAACATCTGAAATAATGAATATTATTTACATAAAGCGAAGAACTTTTATTACATGAAATATATACGTTATATTTCTATAATGTACTCTTAGCTAAGAAGTAAGATGCAAGGTTCCTTGTGCGGAATTAATACTGCTCTTTGTAATAAATAATTCGCTTCCCCGTCGGAGCACAAAGAGCTTCTTAATATATTTTAAGTGAAAAGTTTAAATAAATTACTGTTCATTATATACTTATATATTCTCATAGTTTCAAATATGAACGAGTTATCTTTCATGCAACTTAAGTACCTACGTTCAAATTAGATTGTCTATTTATATTATCTGAACTAAATATTTCAAAAATTACATTGCTATTATAAACGTAAGTTTTAATGTAAAAATTCTAACGCGTTCCTTATTAATTCAATATTTACATTAAATTGAATATTACACAGACTAATTATATGAACGCGCGTCAGTGAGCTGTGGCAAAAAAGTCTCTAGACGCCATCGAAATATTATAAGTAACGTTTGCGAGCGTGTTTTCATGGTGATCACACCTAGTAGGTACGTCTTTTTCTTTTGTAAATGTATTTCTATAAAGATATCATCATAAAGTCTTCGATCGCACGTGGTACCTGAATTTAAAAAAAGTAACATCATGCTTGAAATCCCCGAAGAGGTAGGCAGACAAGAGTAGTGCACTCCCACGATTTACCAGTTACGTTTACGTCCTACAGTGGAATGGGCGTGAGCCTATTGCCATACACCGGGCACAAATCCAGACTCCGAGCAACTTTTAGCAATTTGTACAAGAAAATCTAAGTTACAAAAATTCAATAGTAGTCGATGCGGGATTTGAACTAAGTACCTCTCGATCTATAGTTATGAATAAAACCGCTCGAAAACAAGGCAATGTACTTAAATCTAACACTAAATAACTTTTAAGCAAATAATAAACGACTAATATAACTTAGAAAATAGATTCTGTTAATTATTAATAAGAACTTAGAAAATAGATTTTGATGTAGAATATCGGCGACCACGAATACTTATGTCTCTACTAATAGAAACGATACGGTGGGAAAAAAATAAAATTAGTGGATTTTCTTCTCCAATATGTCTTATCTATATTCGAGTACAAATTAACTTTCTATAATTTCTGGCGAGGCCACCTGAATGACAAGATTGTAAAATCATTTTACAAATATACAAAAACTTCCTCTCTCCACAAACAGATATCCACAAACACAGTTTCAAGTTGTACGTCTACTCACGTCTACTCTCACGCCGTCGAGCCTGTGCGCGTGTTGCGGCGGCCTCAGTCGCGGCATGTATCTGTAGAACTCCTCGTTATCTCTGTACCATTTCACTGAATACAGTTTCCCGCCTTCCAGATCGTAGTCACACGTGAGCGTCACAGTTTCCCCTCGCTGCTTTAAACTTGGCACTGATAATCCCACAACGCGCAAGCATATTGTTACTGGAACAATAGAAATGATTACGTCGTTAGGTGGTAATGACGCTGAGATGACTAACGCTTTGTTAACATTTGGACTATAAAAGTACCGCTATCTATTTTATTTCTCTTTGCGATGTTTTGATTTTACCGAACAATACCATATCTTGTAAGACATTATATGTATATTCGCTTAGATTGCGGTTTAAACTTCTTTAGTCAACATGATTTACAATCAGGTGACCATTTTCGTTTTATTTTTACAATTGAAAACAATATTTTAGTGTTGCAAATTACGTTTGCTGCACTCGGAGGCTCCAAAAAAAGCCAGATTTTATTACAACTAATTTAATTACTATAAAAATTACAATCAAAATCTTAATTCTAGCCTAGCCTAAGCCCTATCGATGTTAGAATAGGAATTTACAATATAGTAATATAATCTAACTTAACCTAAGTGCGAATGCGTTCGATGGTGGAACTACATTCTCACTATCCTAACTACTCAGATGAT
>DWTO01000251.1:0-23802 GCA_018244755.1 Jemadia pseudognetus
GGTGTTTTTACACAAATAAAACTCGAGGACCCCACTTCTACGCACATTGTTTTACCTTATCGAGTGCCTTTTATTAAGTGCCGGGCGATTACATTATTGATTTTGTTCGGTCGCATTGTGTAGAACATTTACATATAAGTGTGTCTATTATGTTATTTTCAGTAGATATCATTGATCGATAAAGTAAAAATTACTATTTTTAACTTTAACATTGAAAGCTAAACTATTGAATTAACCATTGAAAGCTGTTGCTAGCGGGATAGGATTTCAACACGATATATTGTCGAAAAAACTAAATATAAAATTACTTAAGATTGTGGACTTTTCATCATCAGCCTATCCCACTGCTAATTTCATAATCCAGGCGCTGGGCATACGGGTTGAGACCGTCATCGATATAAGATTGGTAAAGATTATAATAATTACAAAGTCAAGGTACAAGCGATAACCATTACTTTTTGTTCATGATGTAGTATTCTAACATTTTATTTTTTGTGAGCCTAACTGTAGTGTAGTGTACAGTAGGTACGCCACAGACGCGCGCACTACCCGGTGGTAATACTAGACGTAAGGACATAACCGCACTGTCAACATCGCCTGTGAGCGACTGACCTTGTGTCTACCTGTCTATACATGATTACCATATTTGCTATCACTATGCATGTTTGTATTGATAGGGATTTTTTTTTAAGAATGTGCATCATAATATAAATAAAAGTGTGGTTGTATTTCTGTATTCAAATGTCACCATGCTTATACCAGTTATTGCAGTTTGCAGAAAGAATATTTTTGTAATTTAAATGTGTGGCCAATAATACATTTAATAGCTTCCAAACTTTGGCGCTATGTATTGGCAAGTGACCCGATGTTTCTATGTATGTTTATAACCGAATTTATTCTTATTACAATGAAAACTGAAATGTATTTTAAACTACACGGCAAGTTCTCCTACAATAGATTTTTTCTATATAAAATAATATGAATTATTTTTATTACAACCATCATCTTCTTAACTATCACCATTAACCATAACAGCTCTTCTCTCAAAATGAGGCATCCTTAAAACGATTAATATAAATTAAACGATTTAGGAGTTTATATTAGTAATTAAATGTAAACTTATGTATGTGTGGTACTTCCTGATAGATCTGTGTGTGTTCTTGTTACAATATCTATGAGTAATATACAGAACACACCACAAACGTAATGCAGGACTGTCAGAAGGACACGTTGGGGCTGACCCGGGGCGACCGCAGCGCCGCTGTCAACTTCAGCTGTTCCCTGCTGACCCTGTGTTAAAGTGCTGTTATTATTAATAAATACGCTTCAATATAACAGCGCTATTGATAAATTTTAATTACGTACCAGCTTATGTTACGTAAGTTTTTCCTGATTCACCATGAGCTCCGCTATAGCGACAAAATCGAGGGGCAGATTGATATTGTATGATAATTTAATCATGTATACTGGATACTCACGAAATGTTTAATAGTAAAAATATGGACAACATCTACAACTTATTAATTAAATTCGTTAGATACGTCCATCGACATTTGCTCACATATCATATCCGCTGTTATTCACTCATCCAGTGATTGGCTGCAATGTCTATATTATTAACATTTTATAATTAACTGGGAAAGACCTAATGATCGAAGCACACTCAAATGTCTTACTCCAGGTGAGATTGTAGATGACAGGCATCTATTAGCAACCAGTTGTTGGAATTAGCAAGTTACAGAATCGTTGTTAAATCCAGCTAGCAACTAGTGAAACAGTTAATGGTGGCGACTGCTCAACATGACTTCGCAAGTACGAAAATATTCGTGAAAATTTCCAACAACCTATCACCCGCCTAAGGGCTTAACGCACCTGGAGTAACTTGGCTGATCGCTTGCAATATTCCACCTAGTAGTGACTTAACCATCACTCCGTCTCATTGATACGACATTCCCACGTAAATGTGATTTATTTTTCTATAGCCATTGTAATGTACATTATTCCCAAACATAAATTTATATAAAATCTAATGTTTTTATAATTGTTACAGGTAAGCATTACACACTTGTGGAAGTTGCTATAATATCCGTGAGTATAAATTGATTTCCCGAACAACCACATTCGTGAATCGTCGGTAGGTACAGTCGATTGTTCCTTGTATAATAATACAATATTCTATTTATTATACCAACATCACGCATAATAACAACGCTCAGAGTGAAATACACAAGATTTTACTTATGAAAAATAAAATAAGTCCGAGTTGCGTATTTCGTAGAGGCGCGATACAATAAAAACGCATGTATTTGTTCACATCTCCAGAGCCCTTAAATAACGAAAGCTATCCTAACCGAGTGAGAGCCGAATATTGCGCGTCTCTAACCTTTTCAGCGGATACACATTCGGTGCCTACGCATTGTAGGTGCGCGAACCTCTTTCCCTCACAAAAGCCTCCCTTATTATGCTCCTGTGTAGGATATGAGGAAATTGGCTGAATAGCTTTATATGAAAAACTCACGTAATCTTCGTCGGGTGGTGTGGCCTACAATATCCTGCACTTGGCACTTGTACCGCCACTCGATATATACGGCAAAATTAATTAAGCGGCAATAATATAGATAATATTTATTAATATCTTGTATGTACATATGTTCACAACTACATTTGACCGTGCTTAGATATATAAATGAATCGTGATGTACAGAGAGGCGTGAGAATGTTACGCGAATTTTGCAACATTGTAAGAAAAGATAGTGTATTTGGGAAGTTTTGTGGCGTGATATCTCGTTGCCTAATAAAGCTGTGAGTTAGAATTCCCGGTACCAGTGCGGCGTTCAAACGCTTGGGAGATCACGATCGGCAGTGTAGCGTCTCCGAACGAGAGGTCGGCATCTCTCACCTAGAACGCTCCAACGGCCGGCGCGTCAGACCAGATATGAAAATTCCGAAACTGGAATTCCTACTCACACTAGAGATTTTCGCTGAGCTTTGCGGTTGTCGTCGGGCGGATTTTTTTTAAAGAACCGAGTAGTCTGTTACGTTTATTTCAGTCTGCATTTTATGGAGGCGGGAATGTGCTCCGCTTTGGTTTATTTGTGGGCCGCCTTCCTCATGAAATTGCGCTGTTTCATTGCTTACGAGCCATTTTGAGGTTCTTGTTAGAGCAACATTTTTTTATCATCGCGATGTATTTATTTTTCGTCCGCAAATTGTCTATCGCGGAAGCGGCGGCGCTTCATTATTTTGACCGCTATAAGCCTATCGAATTAATTTTTCGATTTATGAAAAGCGAAACAAAAATTTTCGGAGATATTCGAGATACCGACCAATACAGTGCAGCTGATGGGGGTTTCCAAATTTGTATGAAGATATCTAGGAACAAATGAGCTAAGCCAAGCTAAGCGCTAAGCGAGCTCGAGAAAGAAGCCGAACATAAATTTTCAAAACCCATCAACCATTAACAATTACAAAAGAAAGGTAAGGAATGAAATGTTTTATTCATTCCGTTAACGAGAAAATTACCGAGGGCGGCGGTGGATCGGATTGCAAGGAGGACGCCAAGAACCTTTGTCTTTGGGGAGAAGTGTGCCCAATGAGCCTTCTAGGTACCTACACCAATTAGGGAGCATCTTACTGAATATCCTATTGCCTTATTCTATCAATTTCATAGTAGTTAAATATTCATATCTTTTTAACGGATTTGATTATTTTATTCCTAACTTTACGATATATGCATATAATGCGTGTGCTTTAGAGCTGAACTAAATTCCTATTCGATTAACAGATTCCATTTCACTTTTAGTAATGCCTTTACCCAGTATCTAATATGTAACATAAATGTTTTTTTTTTATAATATAATATTTTTTTATAATATAATATCTATAATATATAATATATTTTTTTTTTTATAATATATATTTTTTTAATATATATATTTTTATAATATAATAACAGTAATGTGATTGTAACATATAATTGTAGCAGTCGTAAATTAGGCGAGACTCTTTAAGTAAATGGAAATGACCCCGAGTCGCTTAAGCGCCATTGTTTAGCTAAATCTGGGCATCAGACGCGGAACCGGCGCGCTAATTACTTAAACTTCTTTTGAGCCGAGTACAAATTCCGAATGGGCTGTAAAGAGTAAGAGAATTTGCATCGAGAATATTTTACTTCAACAATTAGTCTCTTAGGGAGCTTGTGTATATGAAGTGTTTTTGACGTTACGTACGAGATTTTTCTCAATTATCAGTATTGCTGATTAGTATTAAGTTATCTATCTTTGATATAAATTAGTATTTGTTGATCAATCATCGTCAACCTGTCTTAATCCATTGTTAGTCACTGACCTCATCTAAAGAGGTTTTATTGCCCATAATCCCCATGCTGGGCTTGCGGTTTGATCACCCATTATTTATTTAGAGTAAACAGGATAAATTTTACTGGTTATATAAAATTATTATATTAGTACTGGTTGATTTGGGGTAGAGACAAATATGTGGAGATTTGTTACCTCTACCGAGCATTTAAGCCTCTGTCTGCACCTTGCTATGACTAAACTTTAACGACGTTTTAAAAGATTCTAGCTCTCGCCGGCGCCGAGAGCTTATCTCGAACGTATTCCCGGCTTGTTACAAAGACCCTTTATTAACTTTACGATGACGTTAAAGAATAACAGATATAACAAATAACCAGGGGTCATTTTATAACGCGATGGTTTGCGCGACCGGAAACTTTAAAATCCTATCGCAGTACCCGATTGGCGCTTGAACTTTATTGAAGGCATTATTCATTTTCTAAACAACAGAAACGCAGCATTTCAATGCAGTGAAAACAAAGCATTCGCTTAAACGTTTTATCATAAGCGTTGAATACTGTTGGTATACAAATGTATTGGACAATAGTTGGCAATCTAAAGATGTGGTGCTTAAAGCTCGGTGATGTTCGTTGTTTGTAATAATACAATTTCTACGTCGCGATATTATCTCAACGTAACATTGCGCTTGTACAATAACCTATTAATTTCGTATCGTTTATTCGCTTTCAACCACCTTGAACGCTCCGTTTCCAAATGATCGCGCTCGCTATCCAGCACAGATAACGTCGGACGCAAGAAACAATACGCTTAATAGCGATTTGCTATTGGAAATTCTAAGTTGGAATTGGCCCAGCGGTATTAAGAGCAGGTTTGCATTTAACGTCTGTTAGTCACAGACTGTATACTGTCGGGACGCCGGGGTTTATTATGAAATACAAAGCTTTTGCTCATCCGCTTTGAGTGCCACCGTTTAATTGGTGAGACAAAATTCGCTAGCTCTTTGTGCGCCGCGCCGTGCACTCACGGGAGTCCTAATCTAACCAATGAACCACGTGCATTTGTAACTGTGCATTCGAATGGACCGAAAATGAGGGCCCTTCCAAATTCCAATCTACTAATGCCCCGTTCAACAATGTGTCCTTTCTAAACTAAAGTACACATAACGTCTTATATAATTACATATTTGATTTAACCAACTGAAAAGAATACTACTCAATCTGTATACTTTCTCCCTATATAATAATTTAATTTACTGGTACGGTACCTGAAATAATACAGTCGACTGCTTTATATTTAGGTATATAATACTATAAATATTTTGGGTCAACCTCACACGCGGTCATCTGATGCGAAAGTAGGCTCGATAACCATTTGTTATGGTAACCTGAGGGCTAATAAACTACATAAAACACATGTATAAATGCTAGTTAAATATAAACTTAATATTACACCTGTTATCGGCGAAGATGTAGGCAGAGGAGTATAGAACACTCCCACGTTTCACCAGTTACGTTTCCGTCCCACTATGGAATAGGTGGCGAGCCTATTGCCATGCACCGGGCACAAACCCAAACTCCGAGCCACTATTAGAAAATCTAAATTAGAAAAATTATATAGTGTTCGACTCGGGAATCGAACCCAGGACCTCCTGATCGGCAGTCGCACTCACAACCAACATGACCAACGAGGCAGTCAAATATATAGGCTAATTAAATGTTTAAATAAATATATTTTGCAGAAACTTATATATTTTAGACGTCTTGGGTGGAAATAGAAAACACTCCCCTCGGCTTAGCATTCAGGTTCTTTTAAATTGGAGAAACGGGCCAGTCGATCTACCTCTTAAGATTTTATTAAAAATTATATCGTATAGTTATTATGAATAACGCCACTTGCTTTACTTCTATCGTCACGAATTAAAACACGCTTCGAATTCATGTCCAGGAGTTAGAACCACGACAAAATATTGCACCTCTTGCATGAAGAATAGATTACAAGCTAGGCTAGTGGGCAGTACGTTAAGAAGATAGTGACAGCTCACGTATCGCACAAGCGGAACCTATTTGTGCATACGCGCGCACGTTAAGCGCCAAGGCGTTATGCAACGTGGGCAGTGCTGTCACGGCAGCTGTGTCGACGCGCTGCGCTGGACGCTGAAATGATTTGTGAGGTCCACGCTGACATAACTCCACGGAACTTGGGTTATTTACTATATGTGTTACGTGTGACGTCGATGTTCTTTTGTTTCCGAGCGCACCGAACTTTCGTAAAATTGATTTACCTACGCTCCGGACACTGACCGAATGGGTGTAGGTATTTATATGCCGTTGATACATAAGGTGTTCAAATTTTGTAAAGTGTCGCGTGTGTTAGACAGCACGTGTAAAATGGCAGTGTTTTTTTTAAATATTGTATCCTATTGCAATATCATCTTTTTATTACTTCATTGGTGGACTTGGAGCTCCAGTCGATGTAAAAAGGGTTAAGATTTTAGTCTGTCACGTTGTAATTAAAGAGGTGCGCGCCTAGGTTTGAATCCGAACAACTCTGCAGTGAAAGGTTACATATTAATCCGCTAGGCCATCACCGCCTGTAGTAGGTATACCATTTTCTAATTCAGCAAATAATATTAGTATCATAGAAACTTATATCTGATGTTGATTATGAAATAATTGTCAATATAGCTCACTCGGATATAACTTCGTAGCTAGAATGCGCGCTTGACTAGAACTATTCTGGCCTTGTTTGTAACTTGTGTATGCATAGAAGCAACTTATTTCTATTTTATTAGATACCAAGCATCCATTCGAGCTGAACTTGCATAATATATATAGCTTTATTATATACACTCACCGCCTCATTGGTCGAATAGTTGCAAGCGTGACTGCTGATCGAGAGATTCTGGGTTCGATTCCCGAGTCAGATACTATTAGGAATATAGGATTTGTCTTATCTATAATTTCTCATTAATATTTCTAGTAGTGGGTAGTAGACTGGATGTACGCCCGGTGTGTAGCAATAAGCTCACCGCTTCCACTTGCCTACCTTTTCGAGGATTACCGTCGTGATATTAAGTACATTAGGTATAGGTCAATAACTTATGTTGAAAGTGCTCTATATTGTTTTATGCTAATATTATTGCACTTGATGGGGAGTAGCTTTTTTGTATTATTGACGAAGCTCACTAATTTAATAGAATAAAAATTTTAATAAACGTAAGGTTTATCTTTAAATTTATACTTTCTTCGTCTAGCTTGCACCTAAGTATGAACGTTGATATATCTAAGAGGTCATTGCTAAAGGACGATTTTGCCTTCCAAAAGTGTCAAACACCAACCCAGTTCATTGGATTTTTACCATGTCCCTGAAACATCATCATCTTCAACCTATCTTAGTCCACTGCTGGACATAGGCCTCCTCCAAAGAGCGCCATCGCTTCTGTTCCCGTAACATCGATTGAGTTTTTTCCTTTGACACATGTCCATATTTCACTAACCATCGCGCTGTTACTGCAACAAGTTCATAACGAGATACCTAGATACCTTGTTATGATTTCAAACTACTCAGACGAACATACACGTAATAAAGCAACACTGTCTACTTACTTATGACGTAGTTGCCTTGTTCTGGCAGGAAGACACACATATGACATTCTAACTTAGTTTTCAAAGATGGAATGGACCGATAGAAGTATCGTTTCAATTCAAATTAGAGGCCGGTATATAGGGCCTACGGTGACCACACGACATAGCTTAGTCCGTACACTTTACAGGAGAGCGATATTATAGAATCCAAAAAAGTATAAAGATGTACGGAAACCATGAATAAATTTTATGAGCGTAATCTAAAGATAAAGTACTTTAATCAGATGTTACGCTACAGACAGATAACAATGTACTCAAACAATCCCAACTCTTTAGTTATGAATTGAATCTGAGAATACATCATTGAATAAATGACTGTGCATTTGACAAACGAGCATTCGCTGCTATATCCCTCGGTAAACGAGCAGAATGATCCTCCCCAACGTATTATAAATAATATAGGAATTCCTCCGGGGGACTCGCGAAAATGTACTGGATTTACCACGGGCTTTTTGTATTTTTTTTCCGTAAGTCTGAGTAACTAGTTTGAAGTTATTGCTCTCCATTTAGTATATATATGACTGTGGAACAAAATGTATTGTTGTCAGTTTTTTATTGTTTTTCTTTCATTATACAAAAAAAAAACAAAGAAATAGATCATAATATCTTTTCGTTTGACTGACTAGGTTTGCACAGTCAATAAATTGGTTATATTATTATCAGAATGTGAAGAGCATCAATTGTAATTATACAGTAGAAAAGATTATTAGAAATTGTAGAGAAAAAAATGTTGAACACGTTATTAGATGTGCTATGAAAAATTTGCTCGGAAACAATTCTTTCTAATGAAAATCTCGGAACCATCTGTTAGTCGTACATTTGCAATTTGCTCCATAAATTGGCCGTCTGAATGCGTTGTCTAAACAAAGATAGAGATTATAAAACAATATTCCATTTGACAGTACTTTGCCCACTCAGGCAGCGGCGCCGTTACACTGGGACGTTATTGAGTAACGCGACTCCTCAGACAACTGAAGACGAGGGCACTGGATGTTCGTAACTCATACTTGTTTTTCTTAAATCTCTGTGAACAACTCTATTATGGGAAATCTTGTTAACGTTTGAAATCATTTTCCCTGCCCTGGAAATAATGAGTTCTGCGTTTTCACTTGAAACCCCGGTGACTTTTGTTTAATGGAATGATAATACAAATGCTGGCCTCTTTGTAGTGAGGGGCCGAGGATGTTGTTGTTTTTCCCCGGGCGGGTCACTGTAGTTCCAAGGATAATTCCATTGCTTTTCTAAAAAATTGCTTCCACTAATGGATTTTCAGACAACAGTATTAAAACAATAATGTTTATCCATTATTTCATTTCTCTTTGTGCACTTCGCTGTCTCTACGTACATATATTATTAACATATTTTGCATTACAAAGCCGTGTATTAAGGTATCTTTATTTTCCATGCACTGCGTTTAACTTCCTTTTTAAATAAGCTCAATTTTAATGTAAACATCATACAATTACGCGAACCCTTTTTTACGTGTTTCTAAGTTGGAAAAAAGAAACTTTAACAGATACTTTGAAAGAAACTCCCTCATCTATTATACGATATAAACATACCCCAATTTTTGTACATAAATCAACAAATAAACCGGCGGTCAGTGTATAATTTTAGACTTTCCTGTTTGAACTGTACGCCTGAAAACATATCCCTAAACAAAGTGCGGCGGCTATTGTGCTGCAAGTAGGGAGTGTTTCGGTCATTAATAACAATTTATTCAACACAAAACCGCAAATTCGGTTCACGAATTTTAACCTTTTGGGAAACGATAAATTTGTTATCAAATTGGATATCATACCTTAATTGATTATTTAGTTTCGGGTTTTAGCACTAATTGTTTGTTGCGCCTTTTATTTTGTTGGTACGATTCCATCTTGTTATAATTAGTAATTGTTGTAGTTATACTAAATTGTTATAATAATAAGACCATGATATCGCATTAGGTTATAGGTACCTGTAATGATCGTATTGATGTTTAACAAATAAATAAAATAAATAAATAAATAAATCTTGACTACAATATTGTACCTCTTGTTAATGGTCTTTAAATAATGTCGCCAATGGGGGAAGATACTAAATATTAGTGGAGTACCTACATGATGTCAAAACTGTATATCAACTCCAGTGTAAAATGTTTCCAACAGCGTCAAGCAATAATCGATCGGTGTATAAAATTAATATCGGGTGGGTCGCTAACAGAATACTTTTTGCCCGGTACCACTTACAACGAACTCGTTTAAAGTTGCGGTCGCCAAAGTTTCACATTCGCTGCAAAGGTAGCCAGACATTGTGGCTAATTCAACTCCGTAATTAAATTTGTTTACTCTTATTATTCTGTTACAAAATATAAAAAAAAAGTTTCCTCTGTCCCCGAGGTAAAAACTTTCATATACTCGTATTGCCGGTATTTAATTATTTTTTTATTAGATTAATACTACAACACATTGTAGTTGTAGGTATTTTTCATTATGTAATTATTATATTATTAGGTAAAGTTTGCCTGAGATTTATATCTCATGTGATGAAAGTTTCAACGAATGATTTATGTGTTTTTAATTTTTTTTATTCATATATTTATTGAAAAGTACATGTGCACGTTAGTAAGGACAGAGATATTTCGAAGCCAGTAGTCACTGCCTTACCCTGTAAAGGACCTGGCAGAACGATGTAATAATAATAATATTGATTGAATATTAAAATGATAATCTCACACAATGTTTAAGAAAAATATTCAAGACGGCTTACCGACAGAGAAAATATTTTTAATGTCGCACGGAGAAAAGATAATCTTCTTTGACGTTAAAATTGGCCAGCGCTCTTCATATGTTCCCGGTAAAAGGGTCGATTGCTTTTTATTCATATGCTGCGATACATTTTTACGATTGGAGTAGAAACACGGCAAACGCTACCAAAAGATAAACCCCGGGCGATGCCGCTGTTGAATTTTACGATTCCGCTAAGCTGCCTTAAAGTCGAGCCCTTCCTGAATATTTTGATTTATTTATAGGCGGCAAGGCGAAGGTAAAAGGGTGATTCGAAAAAACAATAAACTCTTGTTTGTGTGCCGCCTCACTTCAATACCCCCTCAGAGGCATATTTTCATCCGTTAAGTTACGGTACATTTATCTAGGCTTTTGAATGCGCTAATATATATATATTTTTTTTTGCAAAGCTTAGGTATAGGTATATTTATTAAAGCAAGTTAATATTACCTGTAGTTGAATAAAATGTAATATTGTACGTAATCCAATGTGTACAAATGCAATAATACGAAAAATCTGCGCGAGTGCAAATACGGAGGAACATTTTTACATAAATGGAACTTCGAAATTTTCTGGAGCAAAATATACTATTGCCGTGGGCGCCGTACTCGGCGGCTACGTTATGAACAAGGTAGTCGCTGTTAGCTCTTTGTCAAATATCCGCAAAAAGAAACCGCGATGCTGAGTACATTTCCTTGTTGGTATTCTGTTAAAAACACTAATATCGCGAACACACCTCAAACAGCCAATTACTTGAAATCTACAAGAAGCTCAAGCAAATTTGTGACTGAAAAGTTTTCTACTAAATTCATAATAATGTTGTATGTACATTCGCGTGAGAAGACGCAGGTCGCATTAAGCGCTTGCCGCTCGAGCCTCTATCACTTCATTGTGATGCTAATTTAGAGCAACTCTATGAATGTGAGGGCGGGACGCAAAACGCGCGCACTTTTTGCCTCACCGCGCTAAATTAATTTGAATAATACTGCCGATAGGTAAAGAGCGTCGGCGAAATGTCTTTTATACGAGTTTCCGACGGGAACTCCGAAGCGAACATTGTGAAAAAAATTGTTCATTTCGCATTAACAATTCTTAAAGTGCATGTTTATATTCAATAAAGTCAAGCGATAAAGGAGGTGGAAATTTGTTTATTTTCAATTATAACTCTCACTCTCAGTTGTCCCAATGCGCTATGTGATTGCCGTCTCTGCGCCATACCAACTTCGATCTCAGTAAGCGATCACAGTAAATACAAACTGCGACGGTAAGTGATCGGATGTTTGTATTTACATTTCATTTTTCCACTTTACGATTGCACATCACCACTGTATTTGGGATATCGGAGAAAGTACTGGTCTATTCTATTATAGGTTTTATAGTTTAAGTAACAACATATACTAAGAAACTAGAATTTTCTTTTGTATTATATATATTGTTTCATTTCGTTGTAAATTAGTCGGTAACTATATTGTTCGGGTTCGCAATGCTTTCTTTCGCTCTTAATGAACGCGAAACGAGTGTTCCATTAAACAGTGCCATAGTACATGCACTCAGGGTGGAAAGCCACCAATAAAATAAATTTCACTTAGCTACTAATCACGTCTCCACTAAGACCGTTGCTTTACAACTGGCAAACGACGATAATCTCTTATTTTAATCGAGTTTTTTTAATGGAGTCTTATAACGTATAATAACAATTGTATTTTATTTGTACTACTCTTGGACACTACTTGTTTAGTGCCTGATGTGTCTTATTATGTCTCTAAGATCGTAGAGGAATTCTAAACCTGCGTATTTTATTTCTATAGAAATTCAAGCATAATGAAAGATGTGTAATTTTTATCTGATCTGATTTCAACTACTTAGTGCTTTCGAGGTAAGTAATGATAGGTTCTTAATACGTGATTGACACGTAATTGTGTGTACTAAGACAGAATTGACTTTAGCAATATCCCGGCCGGCGTGCATGTGCGGCGGGCGGCGAGAGCGACAGCGTCCAATACAAATACGTAATGCACTCGACGAATAGGTACGTACGAGCGTACGTGTTCGTCATAGAAATATACCGGTATAATTTTTAAACGTGCCTTTTCCACTGCACCGCTTACCGGTATTACCCTTATTCAGCTTTCGCACGTCACGCCACTTAAAAGAAGCAGAGCCACTTACACAAATAGCTTGCGCTCCTTCCACGTTCTTTACTTCTCTCCAAGCTTCGGCCGATTGAATAAAATTCAATCCAATGAAAACTTTATGTGACCTGAATATGACAGTGTATTGGAATAAAATACGTGCGGGTGCGCCCTGATTGAGATATATCGTTGCAATGTGGGTTAGGGTACATATTGAAAATGGATACTATGTTTGTTAATTATACCTTAGGACCAGTCTACTTACGGCCAACTGATTCCCAGCTAAGCATACATTACATCACTGCCTAGTTGGTCAAGGTGTTGCGACTGCCGATCGTGAGGTTCTAGTATCAAATTCCTGGTGGGGTACTATTGAGTTGGATTTTTCTCACTAGAATTACAGATGGACGTAAACGTAACCAGTGAAACGTAAGAGTGTCCTACATTCCTCTGCCTTCTACTTCAGGGTCTTACAGGTGTGATATTATTGTACATAAAAACATATATTTATATATCTATTTACATGCAGACCTTGGAGATTACTATATCAAGTTACTTTGGTGCTGACTGATAGAACCAGATCGATCTCTATATCGTGAGCTGATGCCTATTTAAAATACCACCGGTAAAATGAGAAAACTGGCCAACGTGTGCCACTTGTGGTCACCAATCCCAGCAGTCGACCTTCCTCAGCGTTGCATTAAATAATTCAATCGGCAATCGAATATAAAAGGCAAATGTTAACAGACTTTGGAAGGACCCATCAATATTCTCCAAATTTTGATTTGTGACAATAGCAAATTGTTTAATAATTGTTCATTGGGCGAAGTTCGTGGACTAATGTATTTATTAGGGAAATCGCAACGGTTTTTGCTTTCATTAATTTTATTTGTTTAATTTGACTCGTTTAATTTGCGCGTTAAATTACTGTTCTGATCGGGTTGGGTCTCGGCGCGGGCTGTGGCGGGCTGTGGCGGGGGGCGGGTAGCCGTCGGTTATTGTTTCTTATTGCGATATCGTCAAGGTTGCTTTTTATTTGTTTTTTAACATCCCCAGTATCGCAGTCAGACTCTCAGTAGACGGCCCCTTTAGCCCGCTCACAATACGCCTCGACTCCATAATGTAGCACAACGGTGATTTGATAAATGAGGAGATCTTTTTGCGTGAAAGGCAAATGTGTATTTTGGAATAGGATTCGTACGAGCGTACATATGTTGCCAACCTCTTTGTTACAAATGCCTTTACACGGGGGAAAGTCATTTTTGTGTACTTTTAATGCGAAACTATTTTTTAGTCATTTACATAATTTTCTTAATTTTAAGTTACTGCTAATTGTAACACGGGAGGTCTGGAATAATGTGTACTCCGTTAGGAATCTAGGATGAGAATACAATGATAATGAATAGTTGTGGTAAATATTTAAATAGGTATGTATGTAATAAATTTTGATTCTAATGTGTTGTTATATTTGCTGTCGGTCCACTCGGATAGTAGTTCTTAAGTCTATCAAACAAGTTGATTTCTTATGAAATAACTCGCCACCTTTTTACAGTAACTTGATGGCTTCCTAGAGGAACTTTCCTAGAGATATGGGATAGTGCGAGCAAAGTTTTAAAACGATTGAACTCTTCTTACAGTAAATTTACTTGAGCTCACATAAAAATATTATTTACTACACTTATAAACTTTCATATTTTCTAGATACATATACCGTACTCGCGTAAAGATAACATTTTCAAATTAGTGTACAGTGGGTTCGTTTCATATTTTGTAAACATGAAATTAATGTACGGTATACGGCTTAGCCTTTCCAACACCGGGAATCCTGGGTTTTAATCCTAAGACACAATTATGTGCATTATTGAGGATAAGAATAATAATAATTCAAAGCCATAAATATATTTTTTTGTAGAAATAATTTAATTTGACATTCATTTAAATGTCTCTCGAATTAACAGAAAATTTATGGGCATTGTAAAATGTATATAGGACATGGTATTTATCTAAAAGTCTTCAATTACCTAAAACACTTACCTACGTACTCGTTTGAAGAATGATATGATAGGTGCTTTACTGCAGTCTTGTTGTTCTGTATGTTTCCTCATTCTATATTCTTTCACAAAAGGGTTGATGGAGAGTAGCCGCTAAACCACTGTTTCCCAACCAGTGGTCCGTGGACCACCAGACCACTGGTGGTCTGAAGCCAAAATGTGATCCGCGAATAATATTAAATTCAGGGGGCGGTAAGCCGTTCGCCGTGTAGTGAGTGAACGAAATCACATTAATACAAAATTACAGAAGTTTATCCTAAAATTATTATTATTTCTCTTTATGTAAGTTCCTATTGAGTTTTTAATTAAAATTTCAGTTTGATTATTATAGGTTATTTTTAGTATACCTACAGTGTGGTCCCTGCTAACAAGAATTGTATAAAAGTGGTCCCTAACCATGAAAAGGTTAGGAACCCCTGCACTAAACGGTGTGCGTTGACAGTTACGAAGTTTTGTTTGTAACACCCACTTATAACTCAAAGTTAACTTAAACTAATAGTTTCACACGTGATTTGCGGAACGGTTCAAATGACGTTCCAACAATTAAATATATACATGTCTGCATACAAATAGAATGTAAATTTAAATACATGGGAAGTACTAAGCATTGACTTTATGTAAGATATGGGTTATTTATTTATGTCACCACTAATGATTTATTGATAATCAATTTATGTTTAATTGAAACAGTTCATGTATGTTGCCGTTATATGAATACGAAATATATATCTGCTTAAGTAATTCCTGTAATAAATGAATTGAAAATACGCACGTATCTTCATCACAAAAAAAGTTAACATAGATATAATAGATTGATATAATATGTTGACCGTTAATTATGCACACACTGCATGTACCTATACGTAACCCGTCAGCATTCATTACTTCACAGTTTGAACTAGGCATATACAATATGAAGAATACGTGCAAACCGATTCGGGAAATATTGCAGGTCGCCGTTGTTGACGGCCAATTGGGCGCGCGACCACTAAACGGCGCGCCTCAGCTGCGACGTGTTCGCCCACAATTGTTTGTTCGCATTTCCGGTGCTATCTGTTATTTGCGCTGCGTATTAACTGTGCGTGTAGCTTTGTCGCTCAAGTAGCGCGATCACACTCGTGTCTATAAACTTGGGTAATTATTGCGCGATTGAATGTTACAATCCTCGTTCGTTTAGATCACACTGAACGAACATATATTTTTTAGATGTCTACGATTTATATTACAACGATTGTGTATTAAACTGTTTTTTTTTATATTATATAAGATCATGGGCAATTTTTTTGCTTATGGCATGTTTTATTAATTAAAAGTAGTTAATGTTCTCACGGTTGTAATACCGCGAAATTAGGCTCTCGGGTTGTGAAAAAAATTAATAAGGTACGAACGTGAACTTATAGAGTTAATGTATTCAGCGTTTTCGGTACCGGCTCAACGTGTCCGCGCCACGTGGCCCGAAACTATGCCAACGGTCGAGTTGTGACGGGTTGATCTTAACTCAGGACCGCCGCGGGCCCGTCTTAATAACCCGGCACAATAGCGGCCCGGGCAAACAACGCCAGCTTATTGCTCGCCACTCTGCTGTAACAGCGGTAAAAACAATAGAGCAGCCGCTTTCCTTGCGATTGCAGGTTGTATTGTCCCAGTTACACCGCACAGCCCGGCCGCTGGCTCGCCGATAAATGTGTTATAATCACCTAAAATATTTAATTTTGTTTTTTTTTTGTTACAGGTAAGCCACTCAATCCGCGTTGTCTCAGCGCTACGCAGCTTTACGGGTAACGGGTGTGATTAAATCGTCGGTACATTTCTCATGCGATAGTTTCGTTTTCAAATTGCATTTGTAATCCAAAGTTAAATATAATTGAAAAATAGAATAGATACTTAATTCAATTGAACCTTTATATTTAAAACAGAATTCGTTCGTAATATTATAAATGAACAAGCTAAACAAACGTAAAAATTAAATTTCTTCCTGTTTAAAACTGAACGGTAACTTGTAATTCTCTGTTAATTTATATTTCTTTCCAAAAGTTAATGTTTTTATTTTATACAGTTATACACGGACAAAAAATCGAGGAAGAATTTTGTATGTAGCTTTTTTAAACGAATTTTTAAAGAGAATAACTATATATTTTTTCATTACGTATAATTTATCATATTTAACTAGCAAAAAATATTATAAAATCAGTATTTCGAAAAGATATCAATAGTGACATTTAAAGAACGTCGTGAACAGGCTTTATTATGCATACGTCATAACAGTTTCAACGCGTCAATGATTTTATCAAAAGGTTTTTATTTTTAGCAGCGTTATTATGGAGAATTAAAATGTGACGTACGTCATTATCATTTTTATAGCGTCGCTCTGATTGATGGAGGGCTGGTGTTTAATTCGGATCGTACTCGTCACGGCCTCGGACGATCATTCATTGGCTTTATTCATTCACTCGTTCACTCATTCACCCTGCTCTGAATTACCGCAGATTGTCATCGCGATAACGCAACGAGCGTACGTTACTTTTTAAATTAATCACGTCACCTATAAATCTGTTATCGTACAATAAAAAAGCAGAGTAATTTCGTACATTAATAGTTTGAAAATCGATTACGTGGATACATCTTTATTTTACTGCATTCATTAGCGTATGGAATGTATAAAATAACGATAAACGAAGTCATGAGGATTTTTTTTAAACGCGCTGCTGTTACGTATTCAAATACTCACATGTCGTGACAGTTATAATTTTCTCGCCGGTTCGAAATCTGATTATTTCTAATCAGATCAGACGCGCACGGCACCGCGCGAGACGCCCGTCGTAATTGTCGAACGTACATGGTCGCGATTCCGTCGGCTGAAAACATCGGTATCGAGGCGTGCGGCTTAGTCCTAATAACCGTAATAAACATCAACGGTAACGAGCAATAGGCAGCGATTCGCTGATGTTACACTGTTTTTATACACGACCGGTACATGGGAAAGCTTTCTAATTGCCGGAACAATGCTGAGCCGGTTATTTGCCGGCGGCATTGTTTTTGTCTGCGCCGGTTCATTTTACCCCACCTACCCCCGGGCGGGAGATTAATGGAATTTGAATACGCATAGCCTTTGTGTTCGGCTTTACGCGTAATTTAAGCGCGCACCGGCCCCGTGACTCGACGTTTTGTCGGCAATCTTACGGGATATCGCAGGTGCGACGGCGCCCTTGTGGCTCTAGTGAAAATCACGTATTGCCCGTGTTATGTGCCATCAGTCGACAGAATTTTTATTCCGCCGACTCACTGTTGATAGCGAGAGGATATTATTTTTCATCGGCACCTTTTCATTCGCATTGTAAACATCTAAGCTTTTCTCGGGCCCCCATTTCGTTCGCTACTAAAATTTCTTTCAAGGCTATCCGAGTCATTAGTGTAAAATAGGAACCATACTCACAAAAGTTTTTGATAGTAATTTAAAAAAATATACCACCTGTAATATTCTGCAAGCGGACATCCGCAATTGCTTCGTACAGTGACCGGTGTGTGTGCTCAAAACACTATCAATCATCGGCGTGCCTAGACACGCCGAGAAATAAAATGTATTTGTTTTATTGTGCCGCTATTGGTTTTGGGGGAATGACTGATGCCTGGCTTATAACTACTTACAACGTGAAAACAATCCATTTATCATTTTCGGGATAGTAAAATAGCAAACAATGCTTGTCCTTCAAATTTAAATACGTGCTCTCGACCTTATCAGTCCAATCAAAGTGGACCCCACTGCAGAGCCTGATCTTGACTGATATACGTTACCCCGTTAATAGCGAATCAATGGAGGGTAATCTACCCTGTCCTATGATCTTATCACCATCACTAATTGAATTAGATTGCTTTAGATTGATTAGTGAGCACCTTTGCATGGCTCAATATAGTGTGGGCGTTGATTGATTTCGAGAGCAACCTACATTAATTAACAAGAACATATTTAAATAATCTTTTCCACTAACACTTTTCTCTAGCATAGACTATTAAGCGGGAAAAGTTATTTAAAAATGTGAAACTTACAGTTTGCAACATTATTATCATCTCTCATCTGTCCAGTGCTGGATATAGGCTTCTCATATCTCCTTCTTCTATGCACGCCACTGAGCTGGATCTTCAGCGCTCTGCATCCAACCGCTGCCAGCCACTTTGTAGTTTGTAAAAATAATTATTAAATATTTCATGCGGTGTCAACACATAGTCACCAACGTATCACAATTGTTAACACATCGAACTAAAAACAATATGATTGATGGTATTACAAACTTACTTCAACAGCATAATCAAAGCCTAAAACGATATTGACTACACATATTGCTCTGTATTGTTACAAATACTATTCACGCTAATTGCAAATGGGGAAACTAATCATCATATAACTATTCAAATGGGTGCCCAGTTTGGTGGAAAGCCCCACATATCATTAACTGTGTTCTCGGTTACACTGTCGTATGCCACCCATTAACATAATTGAGTAGCTGGTGTCCGGAACACTTCACGGATCGAAGACGTCTTTGACGGCGCGTCGGAGTAATGAAAGACTCGAGCGAGCGTTATCCACCCTAATGCATATTTACAATAGAGGCTATCGCCATGATTCGACTCCGAGCTACATTATTCCAATCAATTCACTCAGCCTATGTCAGCTAACCGTTTTCTGCCTTTATGATTTCGTACTATGACAGGATTACAATAAATCACCTCATTACCTCTCCGCTCCGGATGGGTATATTTTGCAAATCGGACACATCGAGAGGTGGATCCATTAATCATTAGTATAAAATCATTGACATTTTCAAGAGGAGCTTTGAAGCGTCTTTTTGCCGTTCCAGCTAATCATTATAAACGTTTAAGAATCGCTACACTTTAAAATATAAACAGTGTACGCTGTAAATGGCCGAAAAACATTTTGAAAAAAAGTCGACAAAAAGGCCCCCCTTTGCCTTTTATTCGAAATTTTAAAATTGAATTCAGGTTGATTGAGTTTTAACTCCAACATAGCTTGACATTTTTTTTCCTAAATAGCATTAAACATAGAAACAAATACTCCGTCTAAAAATTAAGCTCTGCTAAATATACATAAGTGCATTGTAAAAAGTAAAAGTAGGTGATTTTGTACAACTGACAATCCTAAAGAAAATTTTATTGAATATAAAATTGTAGTATCAATTCAAACAATAATATTTCAAAGGCAACCAATTGGATTTCTGCGTGGCAACAATTAATTAAAAGCGTTACGGGATTTTATTAACTTATTGCAATTATATTTAAACGGAGCGATTACGGGGGCGCGACGGGTCGCGGTCGCGCTGCCTAATGTCGCTGTAGTCTGGGAGCGGAGCGCGGCAAACGTTACCCTTTAAATACACCGAATATAATTAAAATATAAGAACAGTTGATGTAAAAATAGCTAGCACATTTTGAAGTACATTAATATTTGTTTGTTAGTGGTCTGCATAAACTATTTAATTTAACTTAGTGGCATAGTGTATCTTTAAACATGTATAACAAATCTATTACGTAATTAAACTGAACTAGTATATTCATAGTATGAAGTCATATTCAAATTAATAAAAGAACAATAGACTATGCATTAAGATCAGTATCATACTAAATTAATTGACGCTCAGTTAATCTATTTTCTATATTTGCGTTGTTTTATGTTTTGTAAACTTCCCACATCTTCTCAAATGAATTCGAATATATCACAAGTTGCATACGATTATACAATCGCCTCTCGGACTACAGCCAGAGCGCTTATACGCCGCCTCGGAATTCGATCAAACTCGCTATAATCGGGGACAAATAAATCTCACCATTAAAATTAACGGCAGCCTCAGCGGCCTGCTTCCGACCTCTTCACTAGATTTATAATCGCCTTTCAGAATATCGCCGCCCCGATATTAAACCTTTAAATAGTTACACCAGCAGCGTTAATATTAGCTACAGACTCGCTGGTTAGTGTTTTTGGCGCACCGCTGCAAGTTGAATACTCGTACGTGTTCGTTCAATACAATCTCCTTGTTTATTATTTTGTAATATCTGCTTTTAAGTGTGTTTATTTTTATTTCATATTTAGGCGAATTAATTATAGTGGATGCAGTATTATGTTATCATCACCCCTGGTTGCTTTACGGGGTAGACAGAGAGCGCCAAATGTACGGAGAGAGAGATGTCTACCGTTACAGATCTGACATTTTTAGATTCATGTTTCTCTTCATATATGCCCGCTTGCTTCGGTCATATATAAATATAAAGTAACTGTTCAAATCCCGGGTCGGGCACTATTGCATTTTTCTAACTTATATTTTCTAGTGATGGCTCGGAGACAGATTATATGTCTGATGTATGGCAATAGACTCACCACCTATTCCATACTGGGAACTAAACGTAATTGGAGAAACGTGGGAGTGTACCTACTACACTACTCTGTCTAACTCTTCGGGGATTACAGGCGTGATGTTATTTTTATAAATATAAATGTGCGTATAGAATATTATAAATAATAACTGTAATACACGTCTTGGGACAATTTTACACACGCATGTTCGCCAATGACACAGCTTGTGCTATGATTACCAGATAAATGATAATGTACTTAAAAATCTAAACACCTATTTGTATGAATAATACACGAAACAAATACTCGTGCTCATCATATAGACAGTAATTGTCTTGTGTGGGAACGAAACCCACAATCATAGTAACCACTAAACACCGTCATCGACCACTAAATCGTTAGTCCAGTCAATAATGGAATGGCCCAGTAATGTCCCAGTAATCGAAGTGTACCTTATTAAAATGGTCTGTTTACTTTTAACTTGTAGATAATATGTAATTAATTTATTTTTGGCACGAACAAGTATAGATTCCAATGTACAATAAGTTTATAAGAAATATGCGAGCGAGATTCATATTCATAACGCATTGATGTTTACATGAAATATTCATTGTTGGCGCATCGCTGGATTGCTCTCTTCGTTTTATAAGTTCATGCAATAGTTCCAGTGATGCATGCTGGCACGTGCGATGTCGTGCTGCCAGCGGGTGGTGCGGCGCGTGTCACGGCTCTGCCATTCATATAGTCGAAAGCCCAAGAGACCATCTTCCGCAACTGGAGCAGAACCTGCCACGCCTCACCTGCGACTTCTGACACCTGACCTGTCGCAAGCTCAGGAAGCGTGTATAATTTCCGGGCCGTCCTGTCACGTCTCTTTTCTAAGCTACAGTGGAATTATACTAACTCCTCTACGTCGTTATTATTAGTTAAAGTATCTGGAAGGTATATCTATGTTTTTGAGTGTAAAGTAGCTTTAAAACCGTTCTAGGTTGAATATCGAATTAGATAATTAATTTCTATATGAATATAAAAATATTACATGAATATAATATATTTTTGTTGAGACAGTGGAATAGGTCCAAATCCCCAAAACGTCGAGGACCTATTGAAATAAAATATTGAATATTTACTTAAATTATAGAAGTAATCTATATACTTTATGTATATATTAATATGAATACCGTAATTGTATCTACTATATATTCTCACCATACTGTTAGTTTAAGTGGTACAGAATGGTACAAGCCTATAAATCCATCTCTCGTAACCTAGCCTAAATTGAAACGGTTAAAAATAATTAAATAATATTAAGTTTTTTGCATTGTGAAAAACATTTGCTTAATTTATATCGTTATACAAAATTCATTAAAATATTGATAAATTTAACAACTGGTCAATGTTGGCTTTTAGTGGAGTTAGATCGAAATCCTCGGGTGTTATGAAGAGAATGATGAACGCAGAAAAAACTCGTCAGGTCTGTGACGCGTGACAAATATCTAGGTATTTAGTACGCGGCGTTTTCTGCCTATCCCGTAAGGCTCCTAGTGCAATGGTATAATAATAATAAATTTGACAATAACATACTCTGAACGCATATTAAGTAGCTTGTAACGATAGTTCCCGGGAACATATTAAAACATATTCAGTTGGCGCATTGTGTTCGCATAGAAGCAGAACGGGCGCGCGCCGACACGCGCGCTCTGCTACACGTGTCGCGGGCGTCGGGTCTGCTCAGCCATTCATTGTCGCGAGTGGCGCGCTCCGGAAAACGATCTCTCCACTTGCAACTTGAATGTGTTCGTTTCTACATAGTTTGCGTTGGATGAGAATAATGAAAACATTCGTGCTTACTATGTATTTTAATATCCGGTTATTTTTATTCCGATATTTATTTGATTTTTGATGTTCATTTCATATCATCTAAAGTGATTTTACACACCTTTAGAATTACAATTTCAGAACTAATACTATTATTTAGGACGTAGTGTAGGACGCCCCCCGGCCAGGCGATGGAGGATGGAGGTCGATGACGATCTGCGAAAGGCAACAGGCAGAAGCTGAATGCGGCAAGCCTTGCGTTTACGCGGCAAGTTTTGTGAGAAAAACTGTGTGCACATGCGGCCTACACGAACATAAGTACAGCTATGATGAATATACGCTGCTATTTTGAAAAACAGGCGGTTGAACGACATTACAAATGTATACTAATTGTTGTTCTTTATAAATTGTTATAACAGATTCTATATGGCATATGGGTACATACAGAGGAGGTACCTACTGCAAAGTACTGTATAGACTACCTCGTTATTAGTATTGGTTGCAGGCACGACCGCCGATCGGGAGATCCTGGATTCAAATCCCGAATCAGGCAATATTGGATTTTTTAAATTTACATTTTCTAGCAGTGGCTCGGAGTCTCGATATGTGCCCTGTGTATGGCAATAGGCCAATTCTATAGCGCCAGACCCGAGAATCGTACTCAGGACCTCTTATCGGCTGTCGCGCTTGCAACTAATACGACCAACGAGGCAGT
>DWTO01000252.1:0-23785 GCA_018244755.1 Jemadia pseudognetus
CGACCCGGGAATCGAACCCAGGACCTCTTGATCGTCAGTCGCACTTACAACCAACACGACCAACGAGGCAGTCTGTTGTCTGCAACGTAAATCCTAGAAATCTGAAAAATGGTGGTCACCCTTAAAACTTCCCGCTATTTACGTGCTTACAGCACTCCAGCATTCAACAAGCTTTCCAAGCTCTTGGAACTTCAATCTGTACTGTACGTTTTATTTATTTTCGACTTTTTTGGAAATTTTTGATGTACCATATCGAATCTGATGTGGTGTGCGGCAGTCGACGAAGTTTTTCAAGCACAAATGTACATATATTTAATGCTAATAATATCTCGATCAACCTTTACAAACCCCGCTGGTTTCCATCAGTTGATTCTTTATAGAGATATAGGATTTTAAAACATGAAGATCTCCATTCCAAGATAGTCATACTCATTCTAAAAGGAGACCCACGTCCAACAGTGGGACGCTAAGTGGGTGGACGATAATGACGAGAAACTGCTATGTATCTCGTGAATATTTTTTACTTACTAAAACAACTTCTATTACATTACAGCCACAATTAACAGCAATAGAATGTTTAAACCACAACTAGAAGATATCAAGAGTTCGTACCTATTGCTGAATAAAAAAACCATTAACAGGAATATAAATGAACCCAGGGATAGCGGTAAAATTAAATTCCATTCGTATCTCGTAAAGCTAATGAATGTAGCGTAAAAAAATTGTTTGCCCTAAAATAGACATTCTGGCATTTGTTTTCTATTATTTTAGTGAAAAGTGGGCTGGGTATGCATTCTTATCGCTTTGGACGAGTTACCGATTACTGGCTAGACATCAAATTCAAAGAAATGGCAAAGGATGGTTAAGATGGAACCAAGTCCTATTTTCACAAAAGGTAATAGATTATTTTCTCCACCGACGCAGCGCGGTGAAGAAATGCTCTAGGTCGCTTCCAAGTGTTGCAACTCTGGTAACACTATACCTGATTTTTCTTTTTAATGTCCCTTTGTAAATAATGTGAAATTTGCAGATAATAAAACAAGTATATCTAAACCTTTCAACGATAATGTCAGAAGAGTGCAGTTGCTAGAAATAAAACAAAGATATAAGAGCAGAAGGTTCTGGAATGATTCAAGTATGTTTGTCATTCTCTTTAAGTACCTAATGTTATCATTAAGGTTCACTCTGGTTTGTAGAAAAATAGTCATTGTTTATTGAACTAACAGACAGAATTAATTATGGTTTCTTAGAAATATGGGCCCCCACAGTTGCCACCAAACCATAAGTATGTTGCAGTTTAGCCATTTTATCATTTCAAACCAGGCTTGTTGCTGTTTAGTAATATTATCACCAGCAGATTGAGTGTCGAGAGTGTCCTGGGCAAGTACCTAAACAGTGCCCCTACAGCGACCATATATTATAAATTTTAACTATTATTTATATAAGAATTAGTTTGTATGCACATTCCACTACTAACAAGGATATAACTTAATCATCTTTTACATCTTAATAATTAAAGTTACAAGTTTTTTGTTTTTAAAAACTCCTACTCGTGCAACCGAAAGTGTGGGCCTAATTTGCCTTAGGATAACCCATGTTTGAGTATCATCATTGGCACTAATAATAGATGAATATTATGGTCTGTTTTATGATCTGCTTTCTTATTCTTTATTAATTACTAATGTGTATTTGAAATTAGTGCTACTTGGCTAAGTTTAGGATCAGGTGGCTCTGTAACTTGTCTCAATGTACAGATAAAAAAAACTTGTCAGCATACAGCTTTTTATTATTACATGCAACTACATTCATTTCAATATCTTCTTAACAATTGTTACTTTTTGATATTTCAATGACATAATTGAATCATATATTTCAATTACAGAATATGACAAAATTGAGGGTTTGAATTGGATCAGCTGGAAATGATCTTCAATGTGATATTGTTTTAATGATTTTTAATTTGGAATAATAATATTATTGATACATTATTGTAATAACCAAAGGTGGTTTCATACACATGTGAACACACAAACTACATTTTAATGTGTGCTTGAGGGGTGCTGTGCCCTTTTGAGATGCCATTGAGATACCTGACCAGCTATCACATGTGTATGAGATTTACAAGTTTACGAGCAATGTCTAAATAAAAATTCATAAACTGCACATGGTAATAACATTTTGTTGTTTAATTTTACTTCTCCTCCTTTTCATCTTTATCTTCCTTGTCATCCTTGTCTTTTTTTATTGTGGACATTGCATTGCGGATGGCTTCGCTCTGTGGATCCACTCCTGGCAGGTTCTCGAGCACACTCTGAAGAAATGCTGGATCATTCATGACTTCAGCGTACTCCTCTGATACATCCATACTCTCTTCAGCTTGAGGAGCCTCTTGTTGCATGCTCATTTGCATGGCGAGAGCGATTTGCTCCTCTTCAGACAAATCCATGGCTTCACGGCCCAGAGTCATAGCTAATGCTCGCTCCATGCCCGTGTTCTGTGTCTCACTTGTATTACTAGCTTCCCCACCCTCAGTGGATGCCGCCTGGCGGCGTGATTCTTCCTCCTGTCGTTGTCTTTGTTCTTCCATGGATACACGGAGAGCAAGAGCAAGTTCCGGATCCTCATTAGGATCAACTCCAAACTCGAAAGGTGAAAGACCAGAACCAGATGGTCCAGCTCCATCGCCACCTATCAATGGGCTTGTAATCAGTGCTTCAGAAAGAACAACACAGCCTCCTGCTGGTACAGACACAAGGTGGCTGCCTCCAGTAGTGTTGTCCTTACCATTTAGTGTGTTAACGAAGGAAGTCAGCAGAGGGTTGTTGTCAGAGTCTTCGCCGAAAGAAATGACGTCACAATTTACCTTCTCTTTCTTCAATCTCTTGGCTAATTTGACTAGTTCCTTTTCGTCGGTGTTTATGGGAGATCCGACGAATACGACTATGCGCATTTTGTGGTTCTTTCCTTGACGATGTTTAAGTGCCAAGTGTGCGATCCTGATGCCCGTCAAAATGTTAATATTACCATTGGGCTGGACGCGATGCAATTTAGATAATATACGGCCCACGTCGCTAGTTAACGTAGCCAGTACCTCCACATTCGCTAGCGTTAGCAACCCTACGTTATTCTCAGGGTTGGATCGAGTTTTGGAATGACACACCAGGTTTACGGCATCTTGCTGAGCCTGCAGCCTCGTAGGTAGAAAGTCTCCATTTCTCATGTAGTCACTATTGTCCACACATATCATTGTACTCTCCAATACCATTTTGTCGTATTTATTTAGCGACTTTCTTAAAAAGGGAAATCGATTACCAAGAAATATAGCCCAACGAGCAGCAAGAACACAACGAAATTTGCTGTCTAATCATCACAGATATTAAACTGAAGATTATAGCATGACAGTCAGTCATCGACATAATCATAGATTATAAAAACATTTACATTTGCAGTGTACACTAAATGATATTTTATATTATTAGAGAAATTTATTTTAGTATTACAAAATTAATGTTTTAAATCCTAAATACACAGATTTTCTTTTTAATAACAATGACATTTTCAAAGACATTTTGTAGATATAATCTCAGTTGTACTCTATGGACTCCATGGTGTCTGTGGTGCGGACTTCGTTGAAATCTTGATCTGTTAAATTCCTATAGATTTTAGTTAATCCATCCAATAATGGCGTTCGGCGACTACCCGAAGGAATATAACCCAGCTGTTCACGGGCCGTACGATCCGGCCCGTTATTACGGCAAGCGTAAGTAATTGTCATGTAAAATGTATGACCGTGACTGAGGGTCGATTATATGGTTCGATTATGTAATTTAGTTTATGTTTTCAGCTGATACCCCCTTCGGGCAGGTGAAGGTAGGAGAGATCGGGTCATGGTTGGCTCGCAGGAACAAGACTCCTGCGGCTTTTATGGGAACTTGTAGCCGAGGTATCTCTTATGTAAATTTTCTTAGGTTAACCTTTTTTAACTCCGAAGTTACCGATTTTCTTGTTAAAAATATCCCAATGTTAACATCCTGGCGGCTTGCTGGTTTACTGCTAAACTTAAGTCATTATTGTACCCTCGATGTATATAAATGTTTATTAAGACCTTTTTTGGTCTTTCGGAGATCACTGTGTTGCTGGTTTGTGTTGGTGGTAACATTTGCAGTGATTTGGTTACAAACAAACCTATAAAATGGTTACTGTCTAGTTGAAAAATAATTGCCTACCTGACAATAATATTTTAGTACATTAGAACTTTGAACTGTTTCTAGCCTGGTGGAGGTGGCAGCATAAGTATGTCCAGCCCAAGAGGAATGGCATTGCTCCATTCTTCCAGTTGGTTGTTGGCTGCATGACCTTCTTTTATTTGATCAACTACGGCAAGATTAGTGAGTATCAGAGTTTACTGGAATGTTCATTTCTGTATTAAAATAATTTGTTTATTTTCATGGTGAAATTTACATTAGAATTTTATGATTAGGGTTAAGTCAGGATATTAAATTTAACAATGTTAATAAAAGCCACTAATATTATTTCAATTAAATTGTATTGTGAAGACAGTAGTAGAGATGTATAGTCATTTTAATGTATATGGGCAATTCAGATAGTCATTTGAATTGCCCATATATAGTCATATACTATTGTAGGAAAACCTGAAACACTCACTCATACAATTATATACCATGGGTGGCCACTACAACATTCAAAACTAACTAAAAATTTTTTGTACCATTAAATGTTATATGAGTGTCTATGATATAGACTCTATATTATTATATATACATATACTGGCTTAAATTTAAAATGGTTTTTCGTGATGGCTCAACTAGGCTCGGACCTGTATGAGGTCTCTCTTCATGAGCTCACACCAATTGTAGTAAGGTTATACTGAATAAACATACACAAGTTAAGCTGGTACACATATAATTAAATAATGTTGCTCAGCCAAAAACTTGCATTGTTTGTATTATGTAGGCATTTCTGGGATGTGAAAATTCATCATATTATCATCATAATCAGCCTATTTCCATCCACTGCTGGACACAGGCCTCCAATAGCATACCACTGACCTTGATCTTCAGTGAAAATTATTATTAATAAAATATTTGTATTTGAAGAAGTTGAATTGATAGCTTTGGAATAGGTAATGCAGTGTGGACCTAAGACACCTTTATTTATAATGCAATTAATGTGACAATTTTTGGTTTTAATCAATCACCCATCTCGCTGCTGTGTTCAATAAGCAATATGTATGTATTAATACATGGTTGGTGATTGAATAATCTCTAGTGTTAAACAAGCCTTTTTCACTACTACCTTAACATTACCAGTACCTGGCAGTGGTCGGATATAAACAGCTGAAGAACTTCAGTGTTATTTTGTTGGAGAGGCCTATGTCCAGCTGTGGACAAGAATAGGTTGATGATGATGATGAACATTACTTGAAAGTGACTTAGTATAGAGTTTTGTTGGTTCACAAGAGCTTCTTAAAATGCACTTGAAAGCTCAGAAATCAACATGAAAAAATACCTTTAATAGACTAATGCAATAGTCTAATGTAAATAATTTGTTATTGGTTGAAAGGCATATATCTGTACAAATTGTAAATATCATTAATTGTTAACATGTGTTTCAATTTCTTCTTCCAGAGCACCACAGGAACTACAAGTACCACTAATCTGGATTGTGCCACTATCAGCAATGTCTACGGTTATTTAAATTATGTTATAGCGCCTGGAATAAATTCTTTGTGTCAGTCGTCTTGTAGATGTTGCGATTAATTCAATCAATAAAACTAGTGTTATAAAATTGGAATTTGATTTATATTACCTACATACCTACCTACTTTGACACACTAGATTGTCAGTCTAAACTAGATGTGATGAACTAAATGTCCTGGCCACCGTATAGTGTTGCAGGAAGTTGGGCTCTATGGTGGCTAACTTATATGGCCAGTGTGGGGATTATAGGCAAAAATTCCTCAGGGAGGTCTGTGTCCAGCAGTAGTTTGGCTGATGATGATGAGTTTCACACAAAGGATATATTTAATATGGAAGAATTTGCAGGATTAATTAATTAACATTTCTATCTGTAAGGATAGAGCTATTTGACACTCGGTGCTCTCTGCCTACCCCACAAGGGACCCGGCGTGATGATATGTATGTATGTATGTAAGAATTTGCAGTGTGTAAGAATTGAAAGCCTAATGCACTTGGTGTACTCTGCTTCTGTGTAACAGTCCTGATATGAGGGCATAATAACAGTGACAAATAATGTAATACATGGCATAGCATAGAGGATTCAGTAGTACAGAAGAAATGAATATATTTTATTTACCGTACATAAATGGAATGGAAAGTTAGTTGATTGACATTATATTGGAGATGTTATTGTTAGCAAGATCCATTGAATATGGAATTACAGATCTGTCGCTAACACAAAATGAGTCATTTTTGCATCTTATGGAATAAGTCACAACATGAAGTATTCATCATAAAACACTATTATTATTACATAAATTTTGTTACTTGGTAAAACATAACAAGATTAATTATAACATGTTTTAATTATCTGGAATATAATAAAATATGAATATTTTGATGGGATGAGGCTGTTTCATTGGCTTTGTGGACAGCAACACTAATTGTAACTTCAGTACAAATACCAATTGCCATAGTGGATTAAAGTCACATACCACAAACTGCATAATTTTGAATCTGATTGCTTTGTAGTTTTGAAAATATAGTATTGTGGTGTAATTGCAAAGTGGTGGCAGAATGGAACTGCTTTCATTATCGTTAATGACAAAAATGTTTTTGGTTTTCTTGATCAAATAGGCCAGATAGTGGCTGATGGGGTAGTCAGAACTCTCCGAAACTCATGTACAGTATGGAGTGATGAATGTAGAAGTGCAGCAGGTCTGTATGGATAGAGATATCTGTCACTCAGTGCCCTTCGCCTGCGTTGTGGGCAGTGGCGTAACGTGGGGGCGGGGGCGCACTTCTGGAGGCGGCAACATTTTCTTCCACCCCGGTGGTTGAAACCCACGCTACGCCACTGCTTGTGGGGATCTGGTGCGAAAATATAATATGTAACAATGTTTTTTACATCAATCCATTTTTATTAAACAAAATTACTAACAGATTTTAATAATACTTTTCTCATTCCCATTTGAAACTTCATGTAAGAATATGAATTTGATATGTGTCCAAAAAAATGTTTAAAATGTTGTAACTATTTTTCACATGTAATATCCTTAACTACATATTTAAATTTACATAATATGTACATTACTTAGTATTACTAGGCATTTGTACTTTTACCAAATTGGAGAAAAAAGCAATGGTAATTGAAAAACCTTTTTTTACTTAAACAAAGTAATAATTTACTCTACCAAATATGCATACACACAAGTACACTCGACAATGTTCACTCAAATGCATTAAGTCTTTTGATCACTTCGACTTTTCTTGGACTGCTGCACCTGCCTCTGTGATGTTGAGGCTCTGTTATATGTATATCATTATTCTGGAAAAAATAAAGTTAAAGAAATTCATAAAATAATATTTTTTGTTCAATTCTATTAATTTGGTCCTACATTCTCATCAAAAAATCTATTTCATAAGTATACTATATATTAAGAAGTTAATGACCTCCCAGAGGATTTAAATAAAACCTCTACCAATGATTAGGATGCCATGTGAGAAAGATCTATACATATAATAAAATTGTAACTGATCGCTGTCTGTATATTGCAAATATATTTAAAAATTCATAATGGGGGGTCTTTATACAAAGCAAGAGAACCCAAAACAATGTTTTTTCATTTTATCTGTTTATCTGTAACTCTGTTTTTTTTGTGCTGGCTAATCTCAGAAACAGCTTATCCAATTCATGTCAATCATTATTATGTAATAAGTACCAAGAAAAATAGAGTTTAGATCTTATATGAATCATCATATTAAACAGGGTTTAACTTAAGCTCGATTTCAGTCAGTTGAATGTGGTGCAGCTCAGTGTGGGTTGGTGTATAAATTGCTTTTACTCCTTCACGTAAAAACTACTGGACAGAATTTGATGAAACTTTGAAGGGTTATAGTTTATACATTGGGTACTTTTTATCAAAATCCAAATATATGTGTACGAAGTCGTGGGCACACCTAGTTTAGAAATATAACTGATGTGGTAATAAAGATTTCAAATTGTAAAATAAATCTTGCAATCTAAAAACTTTCAATCTTAATCTTGTGAAAATCATTGAAGAAAGCAAGAGCAATGTGTCTATTAAATAACTCAATAGATATTGACTGTTTCGTTAATGTCACCCACAATAACAAAGCTTAGCAAAATGACAAATGTAATATTTAAATTGTGGGATACATGAGCAAAGTGGACGAACTACTTTAGTATATATTATTTGATATCAACCAAAAAATTATGTTTAACCTGTACAACAATTTCATAATGAGCCTTCAAAATGAAGTGATTATATTGAAATATATTGCTCAATTACTTCACATGTTTTATTTAGTAAAGTGCACTTGTTTAAACATTATTATACATCTGTAATTAGTCATTAATATACAAATGATCTAGAGGATACTGTACAATTGGATTTATCAAATTAAGTTCAAAATTCAAAAGATACTATTGTTAAATTTGTTCCCTATGATATAGAGGTAAGCTGCAGAAAATAATAAAAGGAACATAAAACAACATTTAAAAAAAATGTGAAGAACACTTTTTTGTCTTTGTATATAGACCCTTTTTGTAAATTCTTAGTAGATAAAGTAAGAATAAATAATAATACTTTTGTCTTCACTTTTGTATGATTGGCTGCAGTCTTTTTTTTATATGCTACACCTTGGCACAAGCCATATATTTAAAAAAAATGACAATCATTATCCTTACCTAATAATTGAATTCTACTATTCACAAGTCAGATCTACCCATGTATTTGGGTTTTAGTTCCTCTATTCTCTTGATAAAATCGGTCTTCTCGATACAACCCTCGCAAACCTCATCCCAATCGTTCAGAATCTTCTTCAAGTCGCGAACTTTCAACTTTTTAAGATCCACGTTATTCAAATCTATTTGTTTGTCGAAACGAAGATCGCAAATTTGCGCGTCTTTCTTTCTCAACTTCTCGCAGATTTTATCTGCAGGCATTGACCAGCTCAGAGGCTTGGACAGCTCGCCGAGTATGCCGGTAGCGGACTCTTCTAGCCCACCTAAATAGTAACAAAATCTATTTTCTTTGTTTCTTGTGCCCTTACAGAACTTTTTAAACGCGGCCTCGATGAGTTTCGGGTCTTTCTTCACGTCATCTGATAACGTGGCGGCGAATTTCTCCACAGTTTTAACACAAACCTCACATTCGCCGTCTCTTAGTGACCAAGATACTTGGAGGGTCGCTGCTAGGAATAATAAATGAAACACTATTAATTTATACATTGTAAGTATGTGGCAGCTACAAAAAAAGATAATGATAACTCAGTTGTATGTAAAGCAATGTAGAAACTGAAAAACTAAAACGAAAATGAAGTAATGGAAGAATCTCGTCCATTCGTTTTATGAAGACGTTGACAGTTTTACTTGGCTGGAGCTGATTGGTGCACGTTGATCTATTGTTTGTCATTTCATTCCACGTAATGGCACATGAGAATTTCATCAAAACAATTTTGTCATTTTAATATTTTAAGCTTTATACCTACCTAGACTACTTACTTGGATAGTATCAATATATTACAAAAGAAAGCAGTGATGTATTGTTTAAAAGATTTTTATATCTAACTAAGGAATGAAGTTCAGTTAAAATAGTTCATTTTATGAACTCTTTGAACACAAAATTTACGCGCAATGCTAAAAAGCCGTATCTTTACATTAATTATAATTCCTTGAGTAAATGATTAAGTTATAATTTTCAGTTACCATACTGCTTAAACTAGAATAGAGCCGAACCTTTTAGATTTTGAATATGTTGTGCCTTTACACAATCACTATTGCAATTTATTATCCTTAGGATTGTGAAACCTCTATCTTTCGTCGTTTGTAAAATCTTCATGTAATCAAAACACTGGTCAACCTGTTACAGCGAGACTGTAAAAGACATGTCTCCTACATTAGAGAAAAACAAAAATATTTTATAATAAAGTTACCGCTACTGTCTGTCAAAGAACGTTGTCATGGCAACAGGTTGTTTATAAGTGTTGTTTGCGTAATTCGAATGCGTAGTTTTGTTTTGCCACTTGGTCTGTAGGAAATTTCCTCATTTTAACTTACGTCTGATTGTTTTCCGTAATATTGAAAATGACGAATTTAAAACAAAAATTGGAAGACAATCCCCGTGCTGCACTCGAGCAGTACATTATAGCGTTACAAAGTGAGTCAAAATTGGCTCGGAAACAAGCGATGTTGAAGATTAAGGAAGAAATATTCGACAATCCAGATAACGCAGACTGCGATCTTGCATTAGTATTCCCTGAAATCTATGCTTACGTTCTGAAAGGTTTCTCAGACACTTCGGAAGCCTGTCGAGAGATTGCAGCGTCAATAATATCGCACTTTATAGAAAGATTACCGCTCAATGACTATTATTTAACATATATTCTGCCTGTCTTTGTGCGTCGCATCGGTTGCCCTGAGATCGTAGAAGAGTCTGAGGAAGTGCGTTTGGTGTTGATTCAACTGGTTCATAAGATAATAGACAAATACAAAAGCACACACCTTCTTGGTTCGTTTATCAACGATTTCACCAGTATTTTGACGAAGACCTGCACCGATCCGTTTCACAAAGTGAAGTTGGAGGCGTGTGAATGTATAATATTGTTAACGAATTGTATGGAGCGAGACTTCCATCAGCAATCTGAGAGTTATGTGAAGCCAATGCTATCTAATTTTATCTACCAACACTTCAGAATTCGTGTGGCAGCCATTAGAACTATAGGTAAACTTTTTAAAATTGTATATACATACATATTTTCGCACTAGGTCTCTCAGGAGTAGCTAGAGGGCACCAAGTGCCAAATATCTCTATTGTTATAGACCTGTTGTGCTTGTACATTTGTAATTCTCTTCGTATATGCAGACCGGTTTCAATGACTTCTTAGTTTGATACAAATTTTGCTATGCCCTGAAATTTGCTACCATGCCCGACTGTGACCTAAACCATTCTCATCCTTAGAGTGAGAGAGAGAGAGAATATACAATAGTGAAGTAATAATGGGGTTAATTATAATTATTTGATTATATGCAATCATTACCTGTGTCATCACCTCAATTAAAATTTATCAGTTTTTCTAACACTTAATTCTAAATTTGAATGAGTTTAGTTTATTTTGTGATTGTATTTTTTAAAACACAGATTTTTGTTAAGATTTAATACAATAGTTTATATAAATATTTGAATGTCTCCACACACAGCCATTTGATTCCGATGTAGGCTGGAAAAAAGCCTATGTTACCATATGGATGATGAATTAGATATAATAACAGACCTATATAGATGTTTTGTAAACCCAGATACAGAACAAATACAAGATTGAGCTACCTACGAACCATAACTTGGAAGTCAGATTCACTAACAATAGACAAACAACAGGGTTAAAAAATTGTAACTCCTTGTGATGGTTCTTTTCAGGTGCAATAGTAATAGCAGGTAATGTGAAATGTTTTGAGCTCTCCATTACACCGATGGCAGAGAAGTTGTTTGATGAGAACACACAGGTGCGTCTCCAGGTCACAAGGGAGGTGGGCAACTGGATGCTTAGTTACCGAGATAGATATTCATTTTGGCACCGCATGCTACCATTATTACTCACTAGGTAACTATAAACTCTTCCCACTCATACTGTTTAAATTGGCAAAAAATGTTTTAAAATTTATGGTATTTTAAAATCATTCGTTATTTAGTTTAGTGTTATCTCTGTACCAATTTATTTGTTTATCTTTGAAATGTATATATGAAATATTAAACTGTGTTGAAATTTAAAGTATAGATGTAATGGTGACACATTGATTAAACTTCCTTAATTTTATGTTTCCACAGTCTCAGTGACATAATGGCTGATGTAAGAGATACAGCGAATAAGTTGTGGACAGAAATAGGACTCCAATATATGGAAGAGAATGAGGAAGATCTCAAGAAGAGGGTGGACTTCCTGAAAGATGTGCCAACACATTATCCAGATGTGAAGCGTCCTAATCTCGGATGTAGGACACTCGTTCAAAGAAACATCGGAAAAATCGTACCTGCCATCAGCAGAGGTGAGGTTATGGACTATAAAAATGACACTAATATTCTGCAGTTGAGCATCCTGGAAGAATATGCGTCAGATTTTGCTACATTTGCGGAAGACAAGGCCCAGCACTGGAGTATTAAAACTGTTACCTGTAAATGTAAATACATCAAGCAAGTGTAAATGCCACATAATAAAATATTAGTTGAATCGCGAAATTTTAGAACGTTATGATAATAATAATTAGGGTGGTAATTAATGCAAACGTAATAATGAGACACATATTCGTTTGGAATCATTGTTATTTCACAGTGTTTCTTACTCCATTTTGGCTGGCTCTATTATTCTATTAGTCAAACGTGACGTTCATCTTGGGAAGTAAGAGGTAGGTCCAGATTTAAAAAATCTTCATAAATAATATCCCAATTTCTTTCAAGTCAATAGTGTTATATCGTGAACTTTCACCAATGGCTTGGACTACATACGACTAATTGTAAAATATGTTAACGCGTTCTGAGTCGTCCGCATGACTTATCACCAAAAATGCTATGGCACTTCCGTCCAATTATCTTTTGCTGTGAATGATTTCACTTTATTCCTTGTTATTACAGAAATGGAAGGATGGCAAGCGGACGCGAGGCTTCGAGTGGCGCAGCTCCTATGTTGGTTAATACTATGCGCTGAAGAGGGCTCCACTCAATACGCTAACACGATCGTGAGAAGCTTGCATAGAGGTGCTAGCGACGATGACCAAAGAGTTGTGTTGGAGGTAAGAGTGCCCTATTAACTCTGAACTTCATTATTTAAAGCATTTCTTACACGGACCAAAACTGTATTTCCTTTTCATATGTTCAGATTAAACGCGCTTCTGAGCTGTTTGGTTACTTTATCACTCCTGACACCTGGTGGCCGTTGCTGGAAGCGGAGGTAGACTCGTGGGCCGCCCTGCTGGTGATTGCCAATATCTTGAGGGGATCTCGCAAGGAGCTTGTTACAAAAAAGGTCATGAAGGAGTTGTGCAAGGAGCTCGTGGACCCCGATAGATGTAGGATCCGAAAGGTAAAAGATTAATTTCTACATTAATTTCTTTTTTGTATCTTATCCTAAGCTGATATTAGTACACTGGTGCCTCACAACATTTCTTCTTACGGGTGCACATTATTAAGGTCCATTAGTTTCCATCTTTTTATATTGGTTATGATTTGAAGTAAACATAGTAAATGGCTATGCCAGTTCATTCGTAAAGTGGCCGTATTGATTCACGAATACCTTTGAACCTTCAGAATTCAGCTTGAAGAAAATAATAAAAAAAGCCTTCTGAAACTAGACGTTGCCTAGCCCATATCCCTGAAGATGTTTCGTTTTAGGACAAAATAGGTGTTGTACTTGTAGTGATGTATTCATATATATTACTTCGTACACAAAGCGGGGAACATTGCATAATAACTTTGACTAAACTCTTACCTGGTACTGTTTATGTTGCAGCCAAAATACCAAAGATATCTCTTACACGCGATGGAAGCCCTGATGGATCTGTGCAGCCAAGAATGTGCTCCTGTGGCCGAACAGCTGTTCATTATCAACTTTACAGTATACGCCATTCCGGTGGACGATCAGATTCAGTTTATGGCTTTGTGTAAGTTAGTTGTATTTTGGTTCTTACCTAAATCCCATGATTTATGTATGACATGCTTATAAAGTATCCGTGGGCTGGGACTTGGGCTATCAATATATCAGTTGTATTGGTAAAAAGTTGTATTAGTAAAGTGCCATAATTAGCGTTTAAATATGAACTATGGTGATGTGGGAATGGGGTGCTGATGTAAAGTTGGGTTAGGCATATGGTTAACTTAATTTTGGAAACAAATTTTGTTTAACAACTTTGGGTAGGGAATATATGTATACTCAGTCCCCCACATGATACATATATAGAATCGCTAGGGTTGCACGAATAACAAGTATCGATGTCAACGCAATAAATAAGTTATACAATGCGTCGGAAATTCAGTTGAATACCTCACTATACCGCCCTATTACGAGCGTTGGATGCTTTCGAGGAGAGGGAGGGAGGGCGGGGGGGTAGAAGGGATGATATAAAGGGACGATTGGCGATGTAACAAAAACGCTAACAACGTTAGGGATTTAACATGTAATGCAATTCGTAACGGATGGTGGATGGAACGTGCTTGCGAGTCCATGGACTGCACGTATTGAACAGTTTAATTTCAGCAAATTTAGACAAGCTGCGTTACCTGGAGGGGTGCGGCAAGACGCTGACGAGCTTGTACGAGCGTCACGTGCGGCGCGTGCTGGCCGACATCACGAGCGAAGCCGTCACGTGGACGCTGCACACGCCCGAGCGCTGTCTGCTGGAGTGCGTGTTACTGCATGCGGGTGTGTTGACAATCTCTAAATCACCGTCAAATATATACGTTAACTGTACATACTCCACCGCTTTTAATGGTCAGCGCTTCCAGGAAATATTTGTTTTTCTGCCTATTCCCATTCTTCACATTGCAAAGTTTCATCATATTCGCTTGTGGCATTATTCAATGATTTTGGACCAATGTGGTCCAGATTTCTTTAGGTCTAAGTGATCCATGAAATGTTGCCATCAAAAGTGATTTATTATTAATAGATTGGCGCTATTCATAAAAACAAAGTGGCATGTTTTTTTTGTTTGTATTGCCACATTCGAAGAAATTTATTACAAATCCCGTCACGATTATCTTCGTTACCGAGAATCTGTACTTAGATCTCATCGAACAGGCTCAGCGATGGGCACCCAACTGCACTTCATAGCGCCTCTGCTCAAGGAGTGCCTGGCGACCCCCGAGGTCGACCCCGAGGTGAAGCTGAAGTTGTTCACTGCGCTCTCGACCGTACTGCTGCAGAGACAAACCAACTTCAGCAAGTGCGAGTCTTTCAAGCTGGAGTGTTTCCTGAAGATCATAGTTCAAGGTACATTTTGAAGACAAACGTAATATTAACATACGCCCTATATTTGTGAACCTTTCTTTTCTCTAAGTATTCATTCTTCTAAGTAGCTTATCAGCTTGCTACTTGGTGAAAAGACCGTATCTCTGCAGGCAGCATCTAGCAATGAACTGGTTCATGCTAGTGGTTGTGAATGAAATATAACAAATTGTATTTCCAACTAAGCCTAAATGCCCTGGCCGCTTAAGGGCAGCAAGGTAAATAGGCGAGAAGTCGTGCTCTGTGAGCCTCAACCCGCACACCTAGCTTGGGGCTTATTGGTCCAAATTCTTCAAGGGAGGCCTATTTTCCCTCAGGACTTAGGTTGATAATAATGTTAACGTGTTTGTTAGAAGTCATATTGCCGAATTTGGTGTGGTCGCCCGGGCGTACGGCGGAAGCCATTCGGACGGCGGCGGTCGCGTGTCTGTGTTCCGCGCTGCAGGAGGACCCCGCCGACCAGGAGACGGATGGGGAGAAGGGGGGCGACGGAGATTATGGAGAGGTGAGGTCTATACGTAATTGTTCTGTTATGTCCTTGGAACTCTTTCAATGAGACGAGGCCCTTCCTAATAGTAACTTCAGGTTTTGGGTATGTGTATATATTTTGACATAATTCTAAAGGATTAGGCTATTTATAGAACTAAGCTTCTACCTAAGAAAAGTTACACATACTCTGATGCCTCTAACACCATACCATTAATTTAAAAAGATCAAATTTTAAAGATTTCATTTTTTAATTTTAAATACCAGTAATAAAAGTTAACAGAACATTAACCGTTGAAAAATCACGTTTCTTTGGACTCAAACTTCAAACTTCTTTGGACTGTGTAATAATTTATCTATGGCAAATGTTCCCAGAAGGTGAACCTCTTCCCAACTAAGGAGTCCCTAGAACCGTTTCTGGATGAAATGGTCCCGCTGCTGGTGGGCCTGGTGGACGACAACTCGCCCCTGACGCGGCAGCACGCGCTGCGCGCCGCCTGCGCGCTGGCCGCGCTCGCGGCGCAGCGCGGCTGCTTCCCCACGGACCTCCTGCACAAGTTGTACTTCGGTCAGTGTCGTGTCCGCTCCCCATTTTTTTGCGACCGTTTTATCGTTCCGCTGTTGGAACACTAGTCTCCTCTCAGAATGAAAGGGTTAAGGCCATAGTCTACCACGCTGGCCAAGTGCGGGTTCGCAGACTTCACTGGCCATAAGAGAACATTCTTTTTTACCCCCATATTGGCCCCATATAATCCTCCTTGCTATATATTTAATGTTTTGTCAAATACCTATATATGTATGTATAATGTGGTCAAGTATTAAGCAAGTCCTTATAAAAACAAGTAAATATTATTAGGACGTAATATCACACCTGTAATTCCCGAAGAAGTAGGCAGAGGAGTGTAGTATACTCCCACGTTTCACCAGTTATCAGACTAAGTGGTGAGCCTATTGCCATATAATATTATTAGTATTACAGCAAAGTTCACATCAAAATTATTTGGCGAGGCTTAAATAATTAAGAGAGATATAAATTTTTAGACGGGGTATAAACTATTAGGCGAGGCATTAATTATTAGCCATAGGTTCTAAAACTATTTTATCTCTTCTCCGCTTTGAAATCGGCCGATATAGACCTCTACGCAAAGCAAAGATGTGAATAGAATTGTTCGGTAAATCTGTTTGGCGTTGTCAATTGTTTCAATTAATTTGTTCTTGTGGCTCAAATATGCTTTCGGCGATTTCGTTCCTTTACTTCTTCGATTCGATATTTTTCCTATTGTTTTCTCTCAGGTGTGTTAAAACGCCTGGACGACAGCAGCGACAAGGTGCGCTCGTTCGCGGTACAAACACTTTGCGTCCTTTTCCAATGCCGCCCGAAGCCCTACGACGCGGTCGTGTACAACGCGCACATCGACGCCCTCTACAGCGCTATGTTGATACACTTGGACGATGCGGACGAAAGCTTCCGCAGGGAGATGCTCGGTAAGTGTGCACCATACTTGGGTAAATGGACGACGGGATCGAGCAACACTGGGACAGCCATTTAGGGCCTCTGCAGACCGAGGATTCTGTCCGCGGAGGTGGAACGCCACCAAGGAATGGAAACGTCCACCCGAATATTCTGCAATAAAAACGTCAACGTATTTGATGGTCATGCAAAAGAGATAAGTTACCAAGGAGAGTGAGGTTCTATCTGGCAACATCGACAGTGCTTCGTAGGAAACTTTGTATGCGGGCGTTTAGTCCCTCGTGGTTTTAATAAATAAATATTTTTAAGTTATATATCTTAAAAAGTTGTAATGTATTTGCGATTTTCAAATACAGGTTCTTCGCAACTTTTGAGGCTTACGACGCAGTAGTTACTTGGCTAGTCAATAATGTTTTTAAACGAATTGATTTAACTATAAATTGAAATGTATTTTGCACAAAGACGTTGCAAGTTCATAGGACTTTTTTAAGTTTTCTTTGAATCGCGGTCATAGCAGCAGTATGGGTTGATGTCATTAATAAAAACCTTATCGGAACCTTTGTGGCTTATGAACAATAATTAATTTGCTGTATTAAACACAGAATTTAATATAACTTAATTTGCCGTACTCTGTCTACGTATTCTAAATATGTATGACGCAGTATTGTGGTATCCTTTTGAATGTTTTTAATATATATTTTTTATCTTTCACAGACGCTATATTGAGTCTAAGCGACATTGATCCGAAACTTCTGATGAAGAAAGTTAAAGCAAATATTCATATATACAGGAATAAAGCCGCGTACGAGAAGTTATCTAGTCATTTAGAGGTAGTACTAAAACAAATTTAGTTGTTGCATTTATAATTTAATTGCCAGTTGTACAATTTTACTCACTTTTACAAATGCCTTTTAGGGAGTTAATAAAGAAATTGTTCTAAAATACTTTATTTTATTGTTAGACAGAGGAATTGTAAGTATAACATGCAAGATTTGCATAGATAATAGCACTAAAGAAGTGTTTTTTAGTGTGTACAATTCATGATTTTTACTTTCTTTGTAGAAGTATCAGTATAAATTGTGTTTGGCACAACGCCCACCTTACCGCGAAGCATTTAAAATACTTGAACGCCTGAAACTAAGTGTGTGTAATGTAATTGCTTTTCTCGAGTTGTTCCTGGCGCTTACAACGCAAGTAACCCTAAAGGGGAATTATAAGTGTGAAGGATTTTTTTAAGTAGAACGTCATATAGCAAATATTGTAATTTGAACAATGTATTATCATTATGCAGCCCCGGATCTTTAATTTTTTTTAGGCGAGACAAAAACTTAAAAATACCGTCCCCCAATGGCGTAGCGTGAGGGGTGGGGGGGAAGTGGCCCGCCCCGGCGGCACTTTTTAGGGTCGGCAAATGGATTGTTCTGGGCCGGCAAGATTTCACAATAAATAATAAAATAACTGTTTCATTAATATGTAAAGGTAGTTGACCTTTTTTTTCGTTGACGTGATTTTCATATACAAACATTAATAACATAAGCAAAACATACTAACTTTTAAGGGGGCGGCAAAATTTCTTCCGACCTGACCGATTGACATCCACGCTACACCACTGCCGCCCCCGCCTGCTTATTTTTATTTCTGCCTTTATCATCTTTATTATTTCAGCTATCACATGTCCACTAATTGATTGACATTTGGACATAGGCCTTTCAGAAATAATGCAAGCATCGCTGTTCTTTCTGTATTATGTCTATTTATTTACAGATTTATAGACGTGAACGTGTGGGATATATATTTTATACTATTATTTATTCTATGGTCAAAGTTAAGTAAATGATGATGAATCTCTAAAGTGTGAATTGGCCGCTCTCTGAACTGGGCACGGGCTCTGGCTCGCCCTCCCCCTCTTAGATTCGGGGCTGTAATTATGCCATTTGTTATGTAGTAGTTAATATATTTAATATTGTCGTGTGATTCGTCTGATTTGTTTTACTTCTATTGAAAAGTATTACCTCAATAGGTCTTATATGTATATTAAAATTTATTTTTAATTTTCCCTCTTTTATTTTAAACCAGTGTTTTAATTTGGTGTTAACGTAGTGTTCAAATGTACCGAACTAATCAATCAGCTTTTTGGTGAGGGGTGCTCAATACAGTTTTGGTCCTGGAAGTTAAAAAATGGTAGTAGTCGTCGTGTCGAGGGTATTAATGTTCAAAACATTAGGCGCTGAGGGCGTTTTTTCGATTACTTCCGCGTATATTAAATGATCACTTCAAGTGGAGTTTTGAGATATACACCAACAAAAAATGTTTTATTGCGAACTTCTTCCAAATCGATTTGTCTAACATAATATATTTTTGGCTGAATGGTAGTAATCTAGAAACATATAATTAGTAAGAAATTGAAAAAGAACACATGACATTTGCTGTCAATATTCGAAGTTTCGATGCCGAAGTAACTATAGCGATTTTACGATTAGTGTGATCTATCTGTGATTTGTTATGTTGTGTTCACGTTTGATAATAACACTGAGTGTTTGTTAGTAAAATATCAGACAACTTGATATTTTAATGACGTTTCTAATATAACAGTATTAATTAATATCGTTCAGCTATGGAAGTGACTCGTAAAAGTACGTATAGTACGCGAAATATGGAAGTAAGGTTACATGTTGGGTACTATTAAATAATAAAATTAATACTAATGAACGTATGTTTTTTCAGATTTCAAGGAGAGTTTGCCTTTAATACAGGAATCGATAAATAAAGCGGATTTTTTAGTCATAGACACAGAATTTACAGGTTTGATAAATGGACGAGAAGTTTGCATATTCGATTCGCCGGCAGAGTATTACGCCACGCTTCTAAATGGATCTTCTGAGTTTCTCCTGATTCAATACGGCTTGTGTGCATTTAACTGGGATGAAAATTTGCAACAATATAAGAACGATTCCTACAATTTTTATTTGTTTCCGCGCGGTCGCCCCGGGCCAGAAAAGCTGTTCCTGTGCCAGAGCTCTAGCTTAGATTTTTTAGCCTCACAGGGTTTCGACTTTAACAAATTAATACGAGATGGTAAGATGGATATTATTTACAATATTTGCAACTTAAATAGTTACTACATGTACCCAAACTTTAAGAGTTTACACTAATAGAACTAACTAATAGAAATGTAGAGACCTATAAGTATTGAGGCAATATACTATGTTTCATCTAATGGATGCTTGAAATTGGTAAGAATAAAGTTTGATTTGATTTATTGGAAAAATAGTCTATCACTCAACCATGTAGGGTTTAGCAACTATCATAATGCATTTCATAGAAGTGTTTAAACAGTCTTTAATTGGTGATAAGGAATCTGAGAAATTAAAACATGGATGTAACAAAAAGAGGGTACTATCTTCGTCATCAGTCTGTCTGTATACATCAACAAACAGTTATCTTTGCATGGGGCCATGATGTATTCCTTTTGCATCCTGAAGTGGATAAAGGATAGTATCTGTACTTAATTGAGGGCTGAAAGTTTTGGGATTCTCTACATTTTTTCTCTGAAGTATTTCTTATAATTTGTATCTCAAATAAAGTATTCTCCCATTTAATTTAAATGAGCTTAGAATGCCTTTAAAAATTTAAATCTGCCTTTACAAGTGCTTAATTATAACTGTAATTGTATAATTGGAATTGTAATTGTACATATTAATATAATTGTCTTGTTGGTGGAGTGTTCACTGTCTTATTAGTCAAGTGAATGCAAATGTGAATTTTGGGTTAGAAGTCTTAGGTTCAAATCCCGGATCGAATACTATTGGATTTTTTGTACTAATTTTACCATTTCTAAATAACTACAGATTTATTATGTTTCTAGGCATATCTTTCATGACAGAGCCAACAGAGACCAAGCTACGTGATTCACTCAAGGAGAAACACAGATTGTCCAATCAGGAGTTAGATCACATCACAATACCGGGGGAACATAGAGAATATATTGAACAAATGTGGTAAACTAATTGTATCTTTTTATGACATTGATTAACCCCTTTATTGTTCAAATGTTTGTCTTCTCGCTGGATGAGCAGGGTCATGGCTGTAGTCTACCACATTGGGCAAGTGAAGATGTTATGGAGGAATTAAAGGTGAACAGGTTTCCTCATGGTATATTTCCCAATTGCAGCAACTCATATTTATAATTGAGTTGAAACATGTACAGTTTCAATGGTAGAGTGGTAAGCGAGAGAGATTGGAGATTTAGAGGTCCTGGGTTTGAATTTCAAGTTGGGTACTATTAGGTTTTTCTAACTTAGTATCCTGTCTTATATTTTCTAGTGAACATTTTTAATACTGGCTCACAGTTGGAATGTAGTGCCCCAGTGTATGGCCATAGACTCACCCCTTAACCAATAAATTAACTGGTGAAAGAAAAGAATGTACTACACTTCTCTGCCTACCTCTTAGGGATTTACAGGTGTGATATGTTCAAGTATAGGGAGTTTAAATTACTAAGCACTAGGGTATCACTGCAAATAAAATATACAATGGTTCACATTTGATAACATGTATTCTGCAGACCACACCATACCACAATCTGCTAGCACCAGGTTTACTCTCTTCTTATGACACCCTGTTTCCTGTCAGGGGGTCAGAGAATGAATTCTTTCTCCTCCACTCCTTACAATTATGGTAAATTAGATTTATGGTAGAATAGCTATGTACTGATGGTATTATTGTTTCAGTGCAAAGACTCGCACTTTTCTCGACGAGAACAAGGCCAATGAGATGGAAATAGATCGCTGCAATGCCTTTGTCCGTCGCTTATTGTACCAGGAGCTGAAGATGCGCTTTAAGGACGAGATCTACTTGGAGACAGTCGTGTTGGAGAACAAAGAGAGGTTAGTAGAGTAGAATAGAGTTTTACTTGTGCGGAACATACAAACATTTATTCTGGATGGGAATTGAACTCATGGTCATGTTTTGTAACCACTACACCATCAGGCCAGTCAACAATGAGTATGTTCATATATCATGTAACATATATTCATAATGTTTGTAATTTTTCAGGATATTAAAAGTAAATAGATTGACAGAAGAGAACACATCATTGACCAGAGATGAAATGAAGAAGAAGAAAGAGTGGGAGGAGTTTGAAGAAGCAGTTGGCTTTTCAAAGGTTGCCAGAATGATTAGCCAATCCGTAAGTACACAGAAAAATTATCATCTTGTTACTCTCAATATAGACAATAGGGAGAGAAGGTAGAAAAAATTGTAACTACTATCCAGGCAAGCCACATTGAAAGTCTTATATAAATATTCACAGCCTCTGAGATTATTAAAAACTTCCATCGAATAACCCAAATGGTTTAGTTTAGTATGTAAATTGGCTTATGTACCTAACTAAAAAATATTATTTCTACAATAGTATTGAAGTTCTATGTTTAATCGTATAATTTTTTTTTGGTTTCAGGAAAAGTTAGTGATTGGCCACAATATGTTGTTGGATCTATTGCACACACTCAATCACTTCTTTCAGCCGTTGAAAAGTACAGAATATGAAGCTTTCAAGGAGTTCTCACATTGCATGTTTCCAAAGTTAGTATTTTTTAATATCCTCATGAAGAGTTTAGTAAAAAAATTGTGATGAAATAGGAGAAGACTTACAACAACTGCATAAATAGAGTAATCAACATTCAAAGGTTAAACAAATTTTCATTTACAAGAATAGACAATAAAAGAAAACGAATAAGTAATAAGTCTATTGCCATACACCAGGCACAAATCCAGATTCTGAGGCACTACTAGAAATTTCGAATTAGAAAAATTCAGCAGTACTCAACCCATGGTTTGAACCAAAGACCTCTCAATCAGTATCACGATTGCAATTAATTGCAACAATTGCAACGAGTAGAGTAATAAACTCTAAATGTATCAATCACATCTTTTATATTGATATAAAGTTGACAAAATCATTGACTACTTTCTCTTGGGATTCTCAAAGTAGTGTAATTTGATTTTTATATTAATAGCTCTATTGAATGGAACATCAGGAAAGTATGTGACATTTTAACTTTTTAAACATTTGTGAGAACTGATTAAAAACTTAATCCAGGGTTTATTGTCATGTTGGTAGTAAATTATAAATTAATTTAAACAGAATGAATACATTTGTTTTCTTTAGTGCCACAAAAGTTTCATATTGTATTGTTAACTTCCAGGCTCCTCGACACCAAGTACATGTCAAGCTTGTCGCCGTTTAAAGAGAAGGTGACCTCCAGTGTGCTGAAGCATTTGTACCTGACATTGTCAGAGGCGCCCTTTGATATGCCACAAGTTGGTAAGAGTTTTTTTATTCTTTGTATATGTAGTGGATGTAGTTAGTTATGCATAATTATCATTTAGACATGACTGACTCGTTGTTTGAATGGTTGCAAGGATCACTGACAGGCTTGGACACCTGAGTTTGCGGAGAGATATTAGTTCTCTCTGTATTTTCTACCTACTTGATAATGGTGAGTGTTCTTCTGAACTATTCAATCTGATGCCAACACCACCATTCTTATATCATATTACATTGTTTATTTTGTTTGTCAATGCTGTTAATAGTTTAATCTTGTAGGCTGGATTC
>DWTO01000253.1:0-23781 GCA_018244755.1 Jemadia pseudognetus
AATATTAGCGTTCTGCACTTCTCCTACACATAAACTATAAGTGTGCCAAATTTTATGCTCCTGCGTCCGCGCAATTTGCGTAAAAAGGGGTTCAAAGTTTTTGCATCACGTATTAATATATAGATTCTCACATTATTCTTATTATTTTTATATGTTTAGGTATGTGTAACATCTTAAATTAGTTGCGTAAAAACATTAAACCAAGGGCGTACTCAACACCTAATGACATTGTCTTCCAGTGGTCAACTCTGAGTCTTGTGGGTGGTCTAGGTGGTCTTTTTGGTGTCGATATTGGAATTAATTCCATTAGACTCAACAGATGGATTTTATAGTTAATTTTAATTGCTACCCTAGAAAATAACAAAGCTGAAGATAAAAATATATAATTTTCGCTTAGCAGCCGCGTATTTGCAGCTCATGTTCCAGTTTAAAGAGGATAGGCAGAAAGGCTTTAAAACAACGCATATGTTACGAAGTGAACTATTTTTACATGCTTAACAAAAAATACTCGTAACGAACATACACTTTCACTCACTAACACACTACTCACAAAACAAACATTAGTGCGAGACAGCGTTCCATCACAATAATGTAACCTAAAACAACATTGATAAATCTACATTGCCTTGACATTACGATGTCAACGTTCGCAGTTTAATGATAGGCCGGAAGCGTTGAGCGTATGAGCTGTACAAAAAAAAACCTTTTTATTGAATGAACTTTCAAACCGGGCGTTCATTTTTCATCCCTTTCGTTTCATCAGCGCTAGAAATATGTGATTTCGAGGCTGCAAAAATGAGCATCATTTATCTGGACTAATGAAAGCACTCTCGGCTTTAATCACTCATACTCTTACTGGCCCATAATGGAATGTAATGATAAGGACTATTATATTATAATTTCCTTTCTGCTATTAAGCTGTAATGTATTGATTTGAATATAGTGGTAAAAAATTGTTACTTAGTTTTATTTAACGTTCGTAATTACAAAAATTGTGAATTAACTAACAGAATATCGTATATTATTTTTTATGGGAATTTATGGCATTAATTCCACTATCCTCCATCACATCTTCGCAATATTAGTCACATCTGGCATCACAGCGCGGACAATCAACTCGAGCAGACGACTCGACCATTACGTAGGTACCTACCGTCTGAGATCGATCGTTCTCTTCGTCCAACCGTCTTAGTCCCAACTGGATTATGTAGAAAACAAACATGTTGTAGGTACCACTTAATGCAAATTATAGTTGAACTCCCGCCATTGAGAGCGTCACAATGAGTAAGACAACATACAAATCAGAAATCAGATACGTAACAAATCAGATAGACTGATATAGATTTCATAAAGAAATAGTCTGGATGAGTTCATGAAAGACGTTAATTACGAATAAGTGAAAGGTCATATAGAGGAATAGTAAAAAGAGAAAATAAATAAAAACTATAGGAAACAAAGTGTACCTACGAAATATACCTACCTACTACCGGTAACACGGATCTCCTCACAGAATGAAATAGCTAAGGCCATGGTCAGCCACGCTGGCCAAGTTCGGGTTGGAAGACTTCGCACGCCTTAGCGAATTTTTTTTTAAGAAATCGAAATTAAATCTTAACCTGACCCATTCGCCTCATCATTGACGTCATGACCACGCTGAGCCGACGTATGCATAAAGCGTTCCGGGTACGATTCCCGGATGGCATACAAACGATGAATTTATATATGTACCTACATATCTGTCCTGGCTTCTGGATGTTGCATTCGTCTTTATGTATATAGCTTGACTGTTGACTATGATGCATTCACCGGGGATTTGTACCGAGAGGTTACGAGAACAAATCTTTAATTTTAAACAGATTACATAACAACGCAAAGAGAACATAGACTATGTTCAACGCGTATATTGAAGATCATAACACTTAACTTAAACAACATAACGCTTTTCATTACTATTGAAATCCCTGAAAGAACCGTTCGTTATTTAAAACACGGACAAGGCATGTCAATGTTGTTCCAATATTATTTTTAACTATTATACCGTACTACATAAATGATCAATAGCATTTGTAGGCATATAAGAAATCTGAATATATTATTAAGCAATCGATCGGGTCCATTAAGTTGAAAGATTAAATAGTGACTCTTATATGCAAACATATTTCTCATGTACCCATGTAACAACGAATTGATTATGTGAAAAAACCCAGATCAGGGCTTATGACTTTAATATCAATAGGCACGTAGTGTGGATCTGTGCCCGGTGTATGGCAATAGGTACTCCATGATGGGGCGTGTAAGGTGACAGGGTGAAACGTGGTACACGCTCTCTTCCATCTCCTCTATCCTCTACCTACCTTTAAGGTACGCTAATATCCCATATCTCAGCAAATCGGCTCTGAAACAGTGTGCAAAACTATACATCAGGCCTGCCATATTGTCCGGAGAACCAAACCGATCAATCTAATACGTAAAGTTGCAGCCAGCCAGCCAAACATACATACAATAATAAAACTATTTCATCATCATTATCATCATCATCATCGACAGTTTTATCGCTTCACCATTAGATACGAATCTCCACTCAGAATGAGAAAGGTTAAAGCCCTCAATACTGTTTACGTGAAACAAATACTGTGTACGCGGTACAAAGTCCATTGTACGTTATTTATAGAACGTCCCAACGTATCATAGCAGCAGTCATTCCGCGGAAGGACGAGTTGGATATGCGAAGGGAATGCATTAATAACGACATGCACTTTGGACTATTGACTATCACCGATATAAATAGAGTCGCGGTCAACTACCAGCCAAATACTGAGCCACCGAGCTTCGAACGCCAGTTAAGAAACGATAAATCTCATCGCTAATGAAACTATAAACGCTGCACGTTCTCTTTCTATTGTTGTATCGCGTAAGTTAATAAACTGTCGTGATATTAATTACGTCTCCAAGGGGTGTATTCAAACTACGGTATACGTTGTGTTACATTGTGATGTACGAATAAGAAATATATAAGAAATTTTTGAAGGACATGAATTAAAGCCTTGTGTTGTTATATTTTTTTATTTGCTTGTGTATCTTTTTAAAATATAAATTATACGTATCAAGCAGGGACGGGCCACCTGATGGTAAGCGGTCACCGTCGCCTATGGACATGTGCAACACTAGAGGAATCGCCAATGCTTCGTCGGTTTTGAAGAAGGGCTTTTTCACGGTCTTCTTGAATAACCCCATGTCATAGCACTCTGGGAATACCTAGTAGGATGAGTACGATAGCAACTCCAGAAGACTGAGATAGTCACCGCTAGTACCTACTTGCATACTAAGACACGCGACACATTATTTTAAACTGTTGTTGTAAACGAATGTACATCGAACAGAACGCTTCCCATATCCGAATCGCTAACACTATATCGGAATACGTAAATGTTGGCAATGTTTACCCACGACATATACAATAAAAAATATATGTGAGATAGTAAGCATTGGCCAGACCCGTCGATATCCGGTCGTCGGTCTTATTATTATTATAATACCATCACTTTAGATCACTTTGAGGGTAGGCAACAAAACACCGAGCTCCAAAATCTCTATTCTTACAGACTTGACGTGATTCCTCTTCATACGGCGCACGTAGTATTATAACTTCCTTTAATGTGCCATGCATACTGCAATCGGGACGCGTCGTTGGGAGTGTCTGGAAGACGCGGGCCATTAGCATCGATATCGTATGTCGTCTACGGTCCGACAACGATTACGTACACAGGTATTGTGTACCACGCGTCCATATAAATGCCGCATTGAGGAACATGTAAGTATATCATTTACCAAAATCAATTGAGAACTGTAAAGGAATACGTGACTTAAAACATGCAAGACACAATCTGTTTATTTGTGAGCACAATATTCATTACGAGATGCACGATGAATCATACGTCTTTTCGATTTTAAGACAGCAAATTTAAATTCGCTTAACAAACATGAATATACATGAATATTGCAAATGTTTGAAGCATAGATATAAGTCGGCGACATCCCTTCCCCACGTATGTTTATACATTTAACACAATAACGATCCACAAAGGTATATGTATGTACATCGTTAACCATACGGGCCACTGGGGCTATCGGGGAGGACATTAGAAAAGATAAGCGGATATGGCACTAACAAGTCACACGGCAAGCTAACTAACGAACGAACAGCCATTATTATATTATAACCGCTGGGAAATTCGCAACCGCTAACATACCGTGTAACTGTAGGCAGGTACTAAGAAACCGTTGGACAAGCGCTTACTGTATATAGAAATCCTAAATTTATTTAATGTTCAGAACCACTCTTATATACAATGGTAGAATTGATCATCAACCTGCGTAATAAATAAGCTCTCGGGGTAATTGGGTTAAAACACACAGCACAGTACAGAGCAACACACACCGGCGACAATAGAAGCGTCTCGCCGATGTAATGTTCCCATGCATAATAAAATGTGATCTTATTGCAACAACTTTAGGCTATAGTGTTTGTTAATGAAAATGAACACAGATGTGATTCAAACAATCACAAATAAAATTTTATGAGTACAGCGGTTTAAGATACATTGATTTTCTCACAAATTAATCTTAAGATTCTAGCGGGAAAACAATAATGGCTACATGAGCTAAAGGACATACGTAACTAATTTGTATTTATAGTAACGGGCACTTTGATATGTACTAGATGGCTCCGAACTTGAACAGACATAGATTTTTAGGCGTTGGTTCTTTAAGCAACTTTTAAAGGAGAAGACAGGTTGAAGGATTTATTACGACCTTACTAGAATCTTCATTTGTGTAGTAAAGTAAAAAATAAAAAATTGTTACGTATATCAATTTGGTAATTGATTGCCTTGCTGGTACACCGGATGCAGGCGCAACTTCTAATCGAGGAATCCTGGCTTCGACCCTCTGGTCGAGCAGACTACATATTATTGGGGTTTTAAAACTTGACATTGCAAGGACATGTCAGCACTTAGGAGTCCAATTCTTATATCGATGTATGGCAATACGCTCACGCCCTATTGCATGATGGGACGTATGTAAAACGTGAGACAGTGTACTCCTCTGCCTTTTCGAGGAAATGCAGGCGCGATGTTGTTACATATACACCAACTCTTGTTTTAAATTAAACAAGTGAGGAGTAGTAGATGAGCGAATAAAGCAATATTGAGATATCGTCTCTTCGCACTGACACACGAAGCGGTAGTCTCTACGGCATTTCCGTTCGTGTAGGAGTGTTGAAATGTACGATTATACTCTATTACGAATACGAGGCAACGTTTGGGATACGAATTGTATAGCGCTAGCGAAGTTAACATTACAATTTTACATAATTTTGCTATTTTTCATCATCATCATCCTATTTCAGCCCACTGCTGGACATAGGCCTCCCCTCAGGGGTTATGCCCATAATCAATACTTTTATTAAATAGTAAGATATTAGCGTAAGACATCATTGTCATTTTTATTTTCAAATTAAATTTTTACATTTTAAGGAGTTTAATTTTTATTGCTATAACTTTTGTAAAAAAACTATTTAGCATAGAATATTTATTCTAAACATTACTTAACTTCTATTTGGAATAGAGTATGTATAATCGTAAACAACAATATGTTCATATTAAGGCAACGAAGTCGAAGAGTCTCTAAAAGGCATACCTCAACTCGTAAAGAATATTAAAGCCAGTAAAAGTATATAGTGTAGAAAGATTAGCGGAGATATGTCAAAAGTGCGGTTCGCGATGGAAACCCGGACCGCTCGTACGAGAGAAAGCCTTTGCCTAGCAAGGGGCGTAATTTTATAGAAAATGTCTGATTTATGCCGCTGTACGGACACTGAGCTTACATAACTGGTATTATAACGATCGTACTTTTATATGAGGATTTCGAAAATTATTACTTCTGCTAACAGAGACATTTTAATTGCATAAACAACGTCGCTAAGTAATTTTCTTCATTACCTATTTACTATCAACTCGTGACTGCCTCGTTGGTCGTGTTGGTTGCCAGTGCGACTGCCGATCAGGTGGTTCTGGGTTCGATTCTGTTGTCAGGCACTGCAAAATTTTTCTAATACAGATTTTCTAGTAGTTGCTTGGAGTCTCGATATGTGTCCGGTGTATGGCAATAGAGTCACCACCAATTAAATAGTGGGACGTAAAATGTAATTGGTGAAACGTGGGAGTGTTCTGCATTCCTCTGCCCACCTCTTCGGGGATTACAGGCGTCATGTTACGTTACGTTATTTACTATCAATTTCAATTATTGCAAAAAATTATTGAAAATAAATATCTCATACAGGTATTTCGTATTTACTAAATATAGCACAGAGACTAAAAACAGGTTGGTACTACAAACGTACCTACATATGTCATTGATTACATTTTGCGGTAACGTGAATTTATCACCTCTCTAGAATCGGGGACTATGTTACAAGTAAAAAAATTCTAATAATCCCGACTAAACTATCGTAACTGAGTAGGTGATCGCACCATGAATCAATTTTAAAAGTTGTTACTATAAAAAGCCAATAACTATAAGTATTAAATTGTACCAAATCACATAATCAAAAGTATTCGATCATCGATTGTAAACAATACTTCCCGATGTACCCACACTTCAATCGAAGAAATAAATTTAATTAAACTGTAGCTACTTGTATTATCTGACCGTAAATCGGTCGAATAATACAATTAATTGAAAAACTCGTTCATTCGCGAAAATTACAAAGTAATTTTCAATCGGTCGAAACAATTAACGCAATAAACTTAAAGCCTACAGTGAGTTATGAACGCATAAGATGTTGTACGAAGCGGCTCGACATGACCTACTTATTTATAAAAATGCTCAATTTTAATTTTCCTTATACTGCTTCGACTTTCGTGCCTGTTCGACAGACGTATTGCTGGATCTAGATTTAATTATTTACACAACCTGGAACAGGTACAATAGTTTCGTGACCAAATAATATCTCGCCTGCCTTCCTGGAATTAGTAGGCAGAGGAATGCCTTTCACTCCCCGTGGACAATAAAACAGATTGTAATACCAAGGAACTAAAAAAAGATTGCGCTTCACTTGTTGCCTGTATTTTCTAATTAAAATTATAATTATGAGCGCTCACGACATCGCATAAATTTCAATTACAACATTATGTCATCGGTCTACATTAAAGCGTTCGTAATATTATAAGCAGTTACATCGACTATACAATAATGAGATCTCTTGGGAACGCTGGAATCCCAACCGCGCGGTACGTTTATAGGCATGCTGAATTTTAGTAGCAACCTCAAAATAGCTTATCTTAACATTGTAATTGCTATATCCGCATACAAAAGATTTTGTACAATTATTTATCAATGGTTCAATTAATTACCGTCACTCGTTTCTATCACATTATATGATATTCGTTATTTACACAATTTGGAACGTTAGGACGTCTATAATTACAATTGTACCGGCAGCGCTTACTCCCAAATATTGTATACACAATACGACAGCTAAGAATCTGGGCTAACTGTCTGTTAGAGATAAAGTAATGCTAGTTCCGGTACGGCAAGCTGCGCGCATCCCACAAATAATACGTCGAGTTTATTGCTGAATAATAAAATAACTGGAACACCCAATGTTCAAAGGATATTTTGACAGATCAGTGTACCATATAAAAAATGTAACATAACATCACACTTACAATGTCCGTAGAGGTAGGCAGTTGAATGTAGTATACTTCCACATTTCACCAGTCATGTTATGTCCCACCAATGGAATTCTAAATAACGAACAAATGTAAATCTAAATAAGGAATCCTTGAGATAAAGTTCAATTCGTTGTTTTTGGGAACTATGTATACATCTTGCAGTAGATATGTGTAAGTTTGTGATAAAGAGGTGTAACACATGTCTTTACAACAAACTTAATAAACACAAAGAGATCACACTATATCCTAATTACAGAAAAAAAGCATAATTTGTTATCGCATACCATTTTATCAGGTAGTCAACTATGTTTGTAGAAAAATAGACAAAGTTTGCTAATAACTTATAAACACAAGAAATGATTTTACTCATCAAAGTAAGCACCAAAATTGTCAACACAATGTTGCCATTTAAATGGCAGGTTATTCAGCCCGATAGTATAAAAACTTGGTTGACAACAATCTATGAATTCCTGAAAGGCCAATATTACTGCATTATTGGAATTGAATTTATTTCCTATCAAGAAGTTGTTGGAAGGAGTGGTAGCCTGTGGGAACTAGATGTGGTGAGCATGAAGGATGATGAAGCACCCCAATTCCTGTAGTTTTGCCACACTCATGTGTGCAGTGTGTGTTCTGGTGTTGCTTTGCAGCAAGTTAGAAATTGATCTGTTGATCACTATAGGATGTTTAAAGTTCCAGCATCGTTTTGTCTAGTTGCTTAGAATATATCTATGCTGTGATCAATGAGCCTGGTTTCATGAACTGGTAATGAATCACACCTGCAATAGTCCACTAAACCCTGACCATCAACTTCTTCTGATGAATACTACACTTTGGAGTATGTTTTGGAGATTCATTCTTGTGTAACCACTGTGTTGAACACTTACAATTGTCATATTGAATCTATTCCTCATCACAAGTGATTATTTGTTTCAAAAATGGATTAGATCTGTGGTGAGAAAGCAACATGAAACATATTAAGGCACTGTCAAATACCAAGCTGTGAAAGTTGGCAAAACTATAAACTACAAATTTCAATCTTTATGGCCTATTACAAATTCCAAGCTGACCAATCTGTGTTAAAATGATTAAAGTACGAATTCTTCAATGGATCAGTGCAACACTTTTAAAACATTAAAAGTGGGAATGAATATGTAACTTCAAACACCAGCAGAATATGGTAATCGGAATGAATCTGGAACATTCCAAAGAAATGTTAAATGGCATAATAATCTAATTTAACAGTAGCATAACATTACATAAATCTCAGTGTGTAGTTAAAGCAATTCAACTTTCCTTGGTCATTCCTTTAAAGTTCACGAGTGTTGTAATGTATTGGTGGTGGTTACATTAAGAAATCAGTGCCTGTTTTTATCCAAATATACTGGTCCACATACACAATTAAAACTTAATATGTATAAATGTTGTTATGTTTAAAGAGTTCAGTGTGCAATAAAGTATATTGTATTGTATCAATAACCCACATATTTTCACTATCACACAGGACTCTAATACATATGTAATAAAAATTAAAAATTAAGATACTTAAGATGGCATGAGATTAAATTAACATACTTAAGATGAAAAATTAAATATGAACATATATGTCTGCCAAAAAATAAAACACGACATTAATCATTAAAACCTTATCGATTGACATATTTCTTCCATGCAAATCAATGGTTCTATTCAAAACAGGATGACTGAAAGGCGGGAGATTGAAACAAACCCGTTAACATTGTGTTGGTGTATCATTGGTGTTTAACTTGTCTACAATGTAACATTGGCCGGCCTATATGTCCAGTGGTAAATGGGTACCAACTGTTGGGCCTTCAGTTTTTGTTTTGATACTTACCAGAGATAAATATTTGTCTGATCAGCATAAATATTTATTTTGTATCTCAATATAAAAGAGTATAATTTATTTTAAAAGTTAAATACATATACATATAGTTAATTACGATAATGGCGATAAGCTCACCACCTATTCCATAATGGGACGTAAAAGTAACTGGTGAACCGTGGGAGTGGTTCTGCATTCCTCTGCCTAGCTCTTCGGGGATTACAGGCGTGGAGTTACTTAGTTAATTACTTGTCCGTTATCCGCAACTTAAAATTCCATAAAAATAAATTTGACTACAATAACCAATACACATACATAACAGATACCAACATTTTTGATAGCTCACATGTTACATAAAAAAAAGATTGAGATAATTAGATGTCTATACTATATTCAAAAGTTAACAACAGATTAAAATAAGGAAAGACATTGTCATTATATGGAATACGGTTTAAGTTGTGTTTAAAGCAAAGAAATACTGCTTGAAAAACTGAACAGGTCTATCTGAATGTCAACAGTCCTATACTACAAATATGCACTGGGTTAATCTAGATTCATAGAGCTCTCATCAAAATTGAGAATCATAAAATAGAAAATATGCTAAAACATCAGTAGCTATGAATAATTCATTTGGAGTACATGTTATAAATGTTACATACATTTTTCACTTATAGTTCTATCACACATAATGTGTATTCATTCTAAAGTTTCACTAAACAACTTATATGACAGTTTTTAACTATATTGCTTTAAATCAACTATAGAATCAAATGGTATATAGGTAATCTATAATACAGATGGTCCTTTGATGTAACATTAATAATATATTCCATTACATATACATTTTAAATTGTTCAGTGAAATAAAAAAAATGGGATTCTCCATTAACAGATGATGGTATGAACTCCCTTGTGTCATTCCCAATTTATAAATGGAATGTAATAAATCACTGGCCACATATGGAACATGAATCATGGCATACAGATATCTTACACATGTGTCAAATTCATAAACATAGAATGTTCTCAGATGTTCTATGGGCATTTCGTAAATAAAGCATCCATTGCTTATTTTTTTTAGTGTAGCACTTATTCCAGCCTGCAATAGCTGTGCTTATTATTATAAACAGTAATTTTAATTGTATTATTTTAATTATCATCTCTAAGTATTTTTTCACTGGACATTGATATTATTAAAATTTATCTTACTTGCAAACAAGGTGATTGGGAAATTCTGAAGTTTACTTCTAGAATTGTCAATTTTTACTATTTGTTAAATTACATTTAATGACGTTTTTACATAGATTAAAATAAATCATATATAAAATAAAAACATGAATCTATATTAGCTTACACAAATCGTAATTAATAACGAAGTCATAATGAAAGGAATGTTAAAACCTGCTTACCTACTGAAGTTAGCAGTTAATTGAAAATCCGTTATTGTATTTATGATAAAAATAAAAATTAGAGTTGAACGGATTTTTTAATGAATTGAATATAAGCAATTACTCAGTAAAAACAAAGTTAAAACAAAACATTTACATGTTTTGCTACTCATCTGGACCTGTACGATATACATTTCTGATATTATTGAAAAAGTGATATAAAATATCTATTCTATTTATTAAGTATGCCTGTTGTGATGCGATAAATTGTTTTATAAATATTTACAAAATTAACAGTAATAATTTGCGATAAGTTGTCAGCTGGTGTTAACCTACGATACAAAAAATGCTAGCGACACTTTATAAATGTATTAAATGAAATGCTTAGAATTTATTATATATTCATGACCATTCTCTCTTCAATAGCCTTTGAACCTAACAAATGAAACATTTCAGTCTACTTAAATATATAAAGAAACATACAAAATACATACCCTTATAAGTACACCGTAGTTACGAAGCTGCTCATAAGTCCGGGCACGAAAAACATTATCACCAAAAAAATCACTCAATTCACACGTTCCACTAACACATTATCATTAATAGATTTTATAAATTGTCACCCGCGCAAACGAAAATCAGTTTCTTATTGACATAAACACAAACTGAGCGTCCGCCATATGCAGGTACGTTCGGCACATACGGGTTCACAAACTTTTTCTCTCCTCTTGTTCAAAAGATTAACTCACGACGTATACTGAACCCGATTTGGAGCATCCAAATTGTATCTAATTGTCAAAAATTCTTATAACTATAAATATATTTTTTCATATGCAGTTAAAAGTTTTCGCTTTAAAAATTTCTGTAAATAAAGATACTAAATTATTTTACAGTTCAGAACTTAAAACATGCATTCAAAATATCCATATTGGGTTACACGATTAAATGTTTCGAACACACCCTCACTTGCGTCACACTTCACAGAGACGGGAACATCAGACAACTTCACTAGGCTTCAATCGCGACGAGCTTTGATTTCGATTTACGGAAGAGTACAGCATGCTAAAGGGAAAGGGACAAACTGCGATGTATTTTTTAAGTCAACGGCCTCTGTGTAGATACTGCTTGAACTACGCTATTAACTGAGCTGTGGCTTTTTCGTAGCATTCTTAGTTTCCGTAGCAATTAATTTAATGCGCTTTATTTATAACCATTTACTTTCGATATTATAGCATTAGGTATGTAATTTTTTCACGAGATTATTTGTACATCATTACAATACTGTAAGATTCTTTAAATACCATTGCACCAAAAAGACTGATAAGATTTACATAAAAAAACTATTTTAGACAAGTACCTACAGGGATCTATTTGACTAACTTAGCAACCTACCTACATTTTTTCAGTTACAATTGTTTTTTAATTGTTCATTATTTTTTTACAAATCAATAAGGGTTTTGTAATAAATATAAACCATTATTTAAAAGTTAAATAAATTCTTATGACTACTTGGTACTTGCTTAATATTAATAACTAAAGGAAGTAAAGGAACCTATCAATGTTTCGCCCAAGGTGGGGGTCAACGCAGACCCGATAATAGCCCGGGAGCACGCTAGCGTCGACGGTGAAAGTTGATAAAAATATTCTTAACGTTTAACCTTTTAATAAACGTGGCATTGTATAATATACGTTATGTTATTTAATCCACACTCTCTTTAATATAGAGCCAGTACAACCATGACACGAACGTATTTGACATTAACACTAAACGACTCTACGAACTCTAATTGGCGTGATTAAATATCTACATAGTTCACACAATTAGAACACTGTAGATTTATCTGTGGAATCTAGCTATACAAAACAAGCCTCACTTTCTTCTTCGTTTTGTGTTTCCCTCATGGTAAAAGTATTAGCCAACCAGCGCGGTTAATTGACCAGGGTGCGCCGAACGAAGGCGGCTGGTAGGTCGCTTGGGGCGGCTCTTTTCATGCGCTATAGCCGCTCTTTGCCGCTCGAACATTACATGCAATAAAAATTACATTATTTACACTTCTTAATACAATTATAAGAATGAAATAATAAAAAAATTAAAGCGTATACATACATGATCTTTTAATGTCATATACAAATGTAGGTATATAACAGATGTCATTGAACAATTTAATCCGATTTTAATTCTATTAGAAGTATCAATTAAATATTATCATGACGTAACTAACCTCAAGGGAATGAGGAATTTATAAAATTTCCGTTATGATAAACTTGAAACTTTCAAGGATTGTCGCGAATTTAATACATATCTTATTTAATTTTCGAATCAAAATATCTGAATCATATTTAATTTTAATGTGTACTTTACGTCAATTGATTTACAGTTTTTTTTGGAAAGGCGTTTAATTTTTCTTTCTCTTAGAAGAGTCCCGTATCCAACGGTAACACTTTAATTATTAATTTTATATCTCTACAAGTAAATTTGATCATTAAAAAAATTTATATCCGTCCAATACTATATTTAATATGGCTTCAATTTTAATGTAATCATTTTGTTTATATAACTTTAACTTTTTCCCATTACATGCTTCAGGCAATAACCGCTCCTTCTTGCCTGAACGTTATTATAACTCGTTCAGACAATTTTATCGCACGCCTCCGTAGTAATGGGCGCTCATGTCGCTTGTACACTTCGTAATGTGTAATGGTGCTAACGTGTTTATTCGGCAATCATTTTAAGGCACAATTTGCCTCACGATTTGCCTTTTAAACACGATGGAGGTTACGGCGTTTAACAGAAGTTAACTTGACACAAATGTGAACACTCATTAAGTTGCCTAAGCATCTTTTGCGGATGATTTACAACACAGAGTTTCTGGAATTTTGTTAACCTGGGAAACAAAAGTGGAAGATATGTACATATTTCCAATGTCCACACTTTTTTCTTGACATCACCAGCTTATCACACAGCTCCGATGGATCACTGCGCGTGGAGCCAGTTCGCTCGCAAGGCTTGGTTCTTGTCCAACGAACATTGTTCTGAGATTGTCCCCTGTGAAGTTTTCTTTCTCAGCGTGCTGATATTTTGTCTGTACATTTATTGCTCGTTTTTTTTACGATACCTTGGTCAAAATGACAGTGTCGTATTGTACTTCAATGGGATGTCATTGCTATTATTAGGCATAAAGACTAGGCATTAGTAAATATAAAATCTTAAAATTAGTCTAAAACAAAACTATAAAGTACTTTATCAACTATTAAGTCCGACATAGAATATTCGTTTTATAAACATTATTAGGATACCTCCATATTAAAATATTGATTTCATATTTAGAGCAGCGAGATATTTTGTGATATATTGACATGAAATTTTGATAAAATAATAATATCGAGAGGCACGAGAGCATCTCTCGGTAGTCTGACGCGGATTGCGATAAGATAAAGAGTTCTTTGACTCGTACAAGGTAACGTACAACTTATATACCCCTTGATGTCGCGTTATCATGAACGTGAATTGACATTTGTAATCAGGCTGATATAGAATTGCGATGGAATCTGAGATCTTATATATGCGTGTGAGCTGTTAATAATATTGAAAACATCGTGCGGAAACCAATACATGGAAACCAGTACCGGAAGTACAAAATGGAGCTCTTTTAACGTCCTCTAAGGAGTGTGAAGTCTGCCAACTCGCATTAGCCATTGGGCAGACTGTGACTTTGAAAAACATTTTTCGTTCCGAAAGAAGATGTGTCCAGCACTGGAACGAAAATAGGATTAAAGTTGATGTCTTGCGTTTCAACCTGTATCATACAGTTGCTTATCCGACATCAGATGCTAAGATAATCCCAAATAATGTAGTAGCTACTTGTCTGACGTTTCATAAGTTATTTGAATTGCTTTAATTCAATCTTCTAGAAGCTAAGAAATTAATACTTTACATTGTTAGAAAAATTATAAAAAATATTGAAGTAGTTTCGGATAAAAATATATTTGTTTAAAACTATAATTCTACATATTACGTATATTTTTAAAATAAATTTAAAAAAGAATGAAATAGCTTACTTGACAAAAATATTTGATTTAATGTGTAAACCGTAGATACACCTAAATATGTATATATAAAATATGTATGTATATATACGTAGCACACACACTTTGAATGGTAACATACAGAATATCAGATAATGCCTTCCCAAGATTTATGTAATACACATACGTACATACAAGCATGGAGACAAGTGAAGTTAAAAAGTGTTAAAACGGCTGGGTGCTAAAACAAATTGATAACCAATAAATGGTTAGATCTATTCGCACTGCAATAATCTAACAATAAGTCAACGAAACGGAACTCAACGAATGAAATTTATTTACCTACCTCCGGCGTTTTCAGAATTTCATTTCTATTTTCAAAATTGGCTCTTCTGCTCTTGACTTAAATTGTGAGCGTTGAAGCACCGTGGGTCAAGGTCCAGAGCCTTTTAATCAAAGCGGAGGCCTTCATGTGATGTAGGGCGGGCGGATAGTTAATACGACAATCTTTATTGTGTGTGCGCAAAGAAAGGAAATAGGACGAAGAAAATGGATCGAAGATCGTACGCAGTGAACTGGCTATTGCCCGTGACATCACTCCTTTTTAGTTTTGGTATCGTTAATACTTGAGGTATTCGCCAGAAGTGATAGCGTTGTGGTTAAATTTTAGCCACACCCATACCGAGAATCCAAAATTTTAATTTTTGAGGTGTTCACCAGGTGTTCAGTAATATTGTGCATTGACAAGGTCGAATTATAATCATTAAATAATTACTACTTGCAACAGTAACAAAAACATTTTTGTATTAGACAAGACTGTAAAGACAGTCTTAAAGTTGGTCTAAAATGTACTACTAAACATTTCTTATAACGGCACGGAGTCTGGATTGGTGCTCAGTGTATAGCAATAATGTGAATTGAATAACTTGACTGGTGAGACGTACTATACTCCTCTGCCTACCGCTGCGGGAAAATAGACACGTTTTGTAACGCTATGTCTATCCAATACGTTTTTTATAAATACGACCCTAGTTTATTACCGGCGTATTTACGTGGCACGATTCATCGTCGGTTTCGCTTGAAACAAACATCCTGTCATAACACCTAACTCATTTATTCAATCACCCTTAAAGGATTTTGTGTTTGGTCGTACCTTACGTTTGTCTGGCCTACGCATCAAGAATGTACGTACATTACACGAAAGTCCACAGTTTTTGACGAATTAAATATGCAATGACGCAATTGTTAGATTGTGTGCTCGTGACTAAATTACATATGACATTTGGAGCAAAACAGTAAGTAACACAGTATTGTCAGAGGTGTCTTAATTGCCGTATTTGGTGAAAGTAGAATATTGTTAAGACTATGACCGGTAGAAATCTATACTTTATGCCTGCAACTATGGAATACAGGCGTGACAGAATTAAAGAAAAGATGGGTCAGTACAGGAACTGCTTTTTTGTCGTAATATTTTATTTATTTTATATTAATTTACAGCGGATAGCCCTGGAGGACTTAGCGTAGGATGTTCATGACATATCAGCTGTTAATATCAGAGTACTATATTAAATACAAACGCGTGGATTAAATTATAGTAGAGGCGTTTCGACCCTTCGGAACCCTGGTGTGACCACTCGCCTCTGTTTGAACATCTGCCGGACATATCACGTTGTGTTTAAGTTTGTTTATAAGGAAGCTCACAGAATTTAATTCAATTTGGCGCTGTATATTGTGCTGACCAACCTTATATTCCTACCGTAAATATTTCCATGGTCTGCGGATGAGGCTGGGTAATAAAAAATGACGTATGATTGACCGCTACACAGGGTTTTTACGGAGTCGCGTGGAGTCATATTATATTCTTTTTTAGTAACGTTTAAGACATTTTGTTAAATTTAAAATAGTGCATGCAAATACGTGTTCAGTGTCAGTTTAAATATAAAAAGTTAATATAAGAGGAAGGGTACGATAAAATGTATACTTATATATACAAATTTATGGGAATAAAATACAATCCATTAGCATTAAAAATAAATAATTATATTTACTTACAAGACAGATCATCTACCTATGCGTTTTTAATGTACGACAGCAACCATAGAATCTATAGCTCCATAATACTCGTATTTGTAGTCGTTCCTATATAAGTCTGCAGCCCCTTTGTTTCAGTGTGTAGTTATATTTTGTGATCGAATTTAATATTTATAACGGATCGAACTTAATACTTAGGTATAACCGTTAGAAGTACGGACTTCAACACAAGTGATTTTTAATTACATCATACCTAGTCAGACATAGTCTCCCCAAAAATAATTTAATTCATAATATCGTAATCAGCCGATTGCCTATTATATTAAACAACTTTTAGTGTTCGTATTAAATACATATATCTAATTTGCTATGTATTCACAACAGATATTTTTCTTTTACGCACCCTGAAAATATTTGTGCTATAAACGCACCCTTGGTAGGAAGGGTGGAGCGTAAATTGAAGTAAGTATACACATACATATTTGGTCATTGACTTCTTAACTTAGTGTTTATACGTAAATCAAAGGTAACTATGTAATGTACTGTATTTACACGTAAATTGTGATGTAATGTATGGAACCATTATTTCCTCATTTATATCATTTTATACAAATAATATTTTATATAAAAAATAATATTCATTAATGATCCTTGCTTTTAATTAGTTTTTATCATAAAGTGATATTTTTCTTAAGAAATATATTCTGTACAAAGCTATGGAATTATTTTATCAACGGAGATGCTAACCACAATTACACTGCCGAAACTCAATTGTGTATTAGTGCTACCAAAATTATAACTATTTCATGGATAATCTGACTAAATGAATAATTTGACTTGTAACTTTTTGTAGGACAAACTATGTAGAAATATTTTTTGCCAGCATGTTAAAGGACAATAGAAAGTATAGCTCAACAACCCAATGAAGTGGAATACAATTTGGGCAAGAATCTATTGCAAAAACAACATTTATCACCAATTGTTAAGTTCATTACAATCATCTTAAAAATCTCTACTTGTATCTTACTTTAAGACGGACAGACTAGAATATAGAACAGGACCCGTACCGGAATTCTATACTGAAAATATGGTCAACGCATTGTAAGTGGAAGTAACTAAGAAACTCTTGATGTAGTACGCGGGGGGTACTTGGGCATATTTCCCGCGGGCGCTATAACCGCGATGGGGTATAGAAGGGGCTCGTGGTGAATGCACTCGAACGCGTGCATTGGAATTGCGGGATCACTTCGAAGCGGGAATGAGAATGGAACGTGCCTGAACGAGCGGGAACGAAGTTCTCAAGAATTGTTATGCCAATTGTAGTCACGTAGACATTTCAATGGTTATTGATTTGGCTTGACGTGGTATTGAAACGCAATACTAACGTTCACAGACTATATGCATACATACCTATGGTCCAATCGATGTCGTGACAAATGCTATTGAAGCTCTATTAAAGGCTAGCTACTACATAGCTCCATTTTATTATAAATTCGATAAAAATAAGTTAAAACAATATGAAATAATTTTACATACTTTCTTTATGTTACTTATTGTCTATTTGTTACTTATCTATGCATAAACTTATATTGTACATTTTTCTTTATTGTTTATTGTTTGTTCTATGAATATTATGTAGGTAGGTATATTAGAACAATGAACCCAACCATTAATTACAACCATACTTAACTCATATTAAGAAATAAGACACTCGTATTCTTATAATTCATTGTTAGTTTTTACCTCAGAAAATAACATAATTTAAGAAGGTAACTATTAAACATATAAGTTAGGTAAATGTATTAATGTTTTAATTACTCATTTAGTTTAAAAATATCACATCATCGAAAACGCTTCTTGATGTGTTCCGAATTAGTAATTCATGACAAAGAATTAAGCGCAGTTCACAAAACATGTAAACTAATTACCTACGAGTAAGTCGTGTATTCCCATCTGAATGAAGTGTATCGCGGCGTGTCGAGTTGTGAATCTAGCCGGGGACATGTCGCGGGAGGTCGAACACCGCCGCCAAAGACCGCGCACTCCGCTGCCTACAACGCACGTCGCTAACGTGACAAGTGACGCTGTTTTGCGTGACGTGAACAACGCCGCCAGAGACCGCGCACTCCGCTAACTACAACGCGCGTTGGTAATGTAACAAACGATGCCGTTTCGCGTGACGTCACTAGCTATTATAAAAGACCCGTCAGAAAAAGTGTGACGATAACAGAGCTGGCGGTTATGAGTACAATCATGATGAATATTGTTTTATTGCAGTGCAATATATTGATAAATCAATACGCATAGGTAGGTAAATGAATCTTATTCCAGATGTCAGCGATTTTATGTAACGGAAAGGTTAACCTTTAAGCTGATTTTATGGTATTTCTTTTTATAGTGTACCTACTAATGTTTTCTTTTGAATATTTCCGGTGAAATTGCAAAAGTGCTATGACAGTGGTCAGCTTCTGCAAAGATATGTAAGAACTTGAAGTTTAGTATAATTGAAATTTAAATAAAGTAAATTATCTACATATAATAATATCTACAATTTATCATTTTCAATAAGAAACTAGGTATGCGAAATAAGAAATGTTGTACGAGTAGGAGCATTTAGGGAAAAATGTTTCATTTATGTCACTTCATTGTAACTTTTGTATAGTATTAATAAGTCGTATATATCTGAATAACTGAGTTAAGTAAAATGTAGATTTTCTGATAAAACACCATATGGCATCCATATGCTGTCCCCTTCAACAATTAAAGACCTATCAACGTATGATTAGGTACCAAATTGATAAAACATATGTTAAATAAAAGTCCATAACGGTTCCGCAATCATTCACGAGGCAATATTATTGATAAAAATATTCAATAAAAAGAACTGGAAAATCCACCAACAGGCGTAAGATTGATATCGCGAGCTTTTTAATTTGCATACTTACGAAATTGCTCCGCTCTATTATCCTCAATGTTCATAAATAAAACATTTCGGTTTTACAATAATTATATTAAAAATACACGAACGCAATATCACAAAGGTCCACCAAATCTTCGCTAGTAAAGATGTGAATGCATCCGTATTTAACGAGGTAAAATTACCGATTGCATACTACGTCTATACTCTCTTCGAAATCCGATTTTCGATTTCATTGCCAGCGAAATCGCAGCGCCGCTGCAGCTCGTGAGACGTTTGCGTCCCTTGAAACATAACGACATTTTAGATCAACTGGAAGCTATTGAAAGAAAGCGATTTTGTAAAATAAAAAATATTGATAGTCAGTGGTGTGTTTCTAAGCTATGTGAAGTCTGCCAAGACGCATTTGGCCAGCGTGGCATACTGTGATCTTAAATATTCTCGCCCTACAAGGAGACGCATTCGTAGGTATTCAACAGTGAAATGTTAAATGTGCTGACGGTGAACGTCACCCTTGTCTGTTGACATTTGTAAAGGCAGCTCAATTGCTAATGCGTTTGTTCTACACACACGGTAGTACTTTAGATATCTAAAAAAGTTTATTCCACGTTTTAAGTATACGTTGGAAAGTTTGACAAGCAATCCGACTTGGAATGATCGCTGCGAATGAAAATGGACGAAGCGGGGAGTGACGTGCTGCAGAAATTTTGCCATCACAATTAAATTGTTTCCGAAAGTACAGTATAGACAAGATTTTTTTTATTTATTCTGATTAATTCAACACGGAAAACAACTGGTCTTTTGCGATTACAACAACTTCGTACATAAATTGAGTACATAGCTAACTGAAAACGTGTTGCGTTATCATTAAACTAATTAGTCATAGATTTGTCAAAAAATAATTGTAACAAACCGACCCAATGCGTAGTCCATACTGAACACTTTCCAATTTGATTGTCTTTATAATTTAAAAACGTCTCTTCGAACGAGACAGCGAGCGACGGTTTGAATCGGCTCCTGTAGAGTGAATAAATCGATTTTGTAAATTATCAGCCAGAGATTTATCAAAGCTTATGTATTCAGGTTGGCTAGCGCAATGGAATCAAATTATTTTTTACATTCTTTATAAATATTACAGAAAATAATATGAGTTGTAACAAACATTAACACTGTAACGATCTGCACAATTTCAAACCAATTACAGTGAGACATTTGTGAAAGTAAACGAAGCGAAAAACCTATCTAGTCTGTAGAATCTTCGTGCCAATCTTTTGTCCATAATATACTAGATTCTGATAAGGAGTATTATGGATGGTACTGCATTTAACTTTTTTACAAATACGGATAAGTACCTAACATGTATAACAGCATCGTCAGCTTTAAACATGATTATAATTGAGACCTTGTCTTGTACAAAACAACAACTATCTAACATAGCATCAGCATGGGAAAATTCGTCTAAACTTTCATAAACTCACCTTCTATTCGTTATTTAACCCTTACGCCATCTATACAACTATTACAATTTTAAAATTGCAGTAGACATTTCAGTTTATGCTGCGCGAAATACAGCAATGTACGAGAATAGCACTCTGTAATCAGATTATATTGTCTCCCAGGACATTCGCAACATGAGCTTATATAAGCCCAATAAAGGGACATTTTCAATTAAGGCCCATTAATTCTGAGTAGAACAATATAACTATAAACAATTTTTCAAATATTCTATGAATGGGGAATATTCATTAAACGCTAACCAACCATTTATACTTTACACTTTAAATTAAACACATCAACCTCTTATAAATTGAGTTAAAACTTGTCTACCTACTGTACGGGAATGTTCATTATTAACTGTAAATTGTGGGAGTAGGCGTATAATTACGTTAATGATTCAACTAAGGATGGGTAATCGAGTGCACTATGTGATATTGCAGGGGTAATGCAATTACGGGACAGTACGTACCGCCCCAAGACAATGCCCGACCCACCCCTTTGTAGACATTCATAAAACTTTAGTGAAAAGGCATGTCTACTGGCTAAGGGGTTTCCGCGTGAATGTGTGTCGTGTTATAAAGGGCTCTTATTTGGTATTATAGACAAGAAATCTATTGAGGTTGCTGTGTATTATTGTTGTCGTATTTATAGTAGCCTGAATGCGCATATGTATTATTATAAATTATCAGTAGTATTCGATGGTTAATACAGGTCATCAAATTAATGTCATCTATCGTATGGTAATTATTACAATAATGTATTGTCTATCAGCGCGTCACCAATCCTAAACCTTCAGCAAAGTAGACCGATATGATATCGTTGTACAAAATATAACGCAAATTACAATCTACATACGTTTGATGTTCACAAGACACTTTGTACTACAACACTCTGTGTACAACATTTCGTTCATTTTAAAGTAAAATATGAAGATCACGTAACTTAATAAAAATCGGCTTTGAAGGATTCATCTTATGTTATAAAATACAGTATGTTATGAAGAGTCTTTTTCCAGTACATGACACAAGGTACGAGTAACATTTTGGGTCAAATTCTTCCGTATTTAACTTTTATATATTTTTTATTGCAATAAACCTATTTTCATATAATATCAGCAATATTTTAATAAAAATATTTTTGATTAAAATACTTATAATCTAATGTAGACAATTATTATGTAATTGGTTTAACATTCTAAAATTAGGCAGCTGACCTTAACCCTTCTTCATTCTGAGAGGAAACCCTTGTCTGACAGTGATATGATAAAAGAGTTAATAATGACTTGACTGCCTTGTTGGTCGTGTTGGTTGCAAGCGCGACTGCCAATCGAGAAGTCTTGGGTTCAAGTCCCGGGTCGGGCATTATTGGATTTTTCTAATTTACATTTTCTAGTAGTGGCTCGAAGTCTGGAAATATGCCTATGCGATAGGCTCAACACCGATTGCATAGTGGAACGTAAATGTAACTGTGAAACATGAGTCTTCACTACATATTTCCACTTCTCCATTTCCCTACCTACCCCTTAGGGTGAAATGTGAGTCTGCACTACATTTCTCTGCCTACACCTTCGGGAATTACAGGCGTGACGTTACGTTACGTAAGTTAATAATGACTTATCTAAAAGTATTTTTCACCGATATCACTGTTACTTATGAAAATGAAATTTTTCAATATCGTATAATAAAATATTATTGATCTAAAATACTTCACAAGCATCTGTAGACGAAGCATCCTGTATTATATTCTAGTTCATTTAAGCGCAATATCCCCAAGCGCAGCACACTAAGCTGTAATTAAGTTTGACTCCTTCTATAGCAAAGTTGCCACGTTCAGTACCTTCTGGGCGAAAGCTTAATCTACCTTGTTTATTTGACATTCATTATCCGTTGTTTATTGATTATTACCCGTCCTTATTAAAACTGGTCCGCAACGCCCATCGACAATTCCAACAGTGAAAATTAAAGCTTTTGAAGATACCCACTTGACGGACAGTAATGAAAAGAATTAAAATATTTTCCCTACTTTGGATTACGATTTAATCAGAATTAAAGCCTTCCGTCATTTTAATCTATGCGGCAATTTAAATCGTAAAAGCTAGTAATGGTGAAGTAGAATCTTACACCTACTTTATAATCGATATTTATAAGTGTTTAATTGTCCATTCGACAGAGCGACCATTTTCCATCGAGTGACAAGCATTTATTCAAAAGCTTTTATTTATTATTAGCTGACCCGCGAACTTCGTACCGCCTAACAGTGAATGAAAAAAGGAAAGTCAAAGAAAAACATGCATTTTCTATATTTTAGAACCATAATTAGTTACAGAATGAATAATTTCTGCCCCAAA
>DWTO01000254.1:0-23770 GCA_018244755.1 Jemadia pseudognetus
AAAATAAGTAAGAATTACAGAAAGAATAACAGCGGTAATCTCCCGCGTTTCACCGGTTGTTACGTTCGTCTCAAGTATTACCATGCACCGGGCACACATCCAATGGGAATTTCAAGACAGAAAAACCCAACAATACTTTGCCTAACCCGAGGTACAAACCCAAGACTTGATCAACAGATGCGACTAGTATCAACTTGACGAACCAGGTATTAAATGTATGATAGGACTTTGATTCATTTGAAAGTAAATAGTAATAAATATTACAAACGAATGAAACGTTAGAACGCCCTGCGACTAATTAGTAACCGACCGTTTGCCGGCGTTGGTGCTGATGGCAGTCAACGCGCGATGCGTCATCGTAACGGTGCTGGGGGGAAAATTACCTTAAACACTGAAAAATTTCCTCGTATTTACATTTGCATGACTTACGTTTATTTCTATAACATTCTCATGAACGAAGTAGTCGGTCTGAGGTAAACTTTGAACTAAACATAGGTCAGACGGGCCTCACCCCCTTGCGATGCATCTATAATTAAATGTAAATGTGTAATATCAGCGAAAATACAAAGTTTCATTTAAAGTTTAAAACAATTAAATTAAATATCATATTAATATAGGGAATCGGTAACTTGGGATGAGGAACGTAAATTGTGTATTCAACATTTCTTGTTGCATTAAACATTGTTTTACTACTTATGTATTGTTCGTAAATTTCGGAAAACTCCAAGATATGCAAAGTTTTCATCTGTCGATCTATCTGTTTGTGTTACCGCATCATTCGTAAACCATTTGACGGATTTAAACGAACTTTTTTTGTCCGTTAAACGAGGTAATAAGGTTACATACACCTACATGATTTGTAGCGTATATAATATTAAGATAGATGGTAATTTGGTATAGGGCGACGGCGTGGAGAGCGCGGCGGCGCGCGCGGCTCGTACGCGCCGACGAGCGCTGGCGCGGCGTGCGGCTCTGGCGCGACTGCGGCCCGCGTCGCCGCCGCCCGCGCCGGGCCGTCGCCACCTGCCCGTTCAGACCGACTACTACCTGGAGGAGGTAACTATTCAACACCCATATGCACTTACGAACGCATACACGCAAATAAACAGCAAATTACCATGATTTTTTCACTTCACTTTGTTATCCTTGCTAAACTACTCGATTGATGCAATTAATTACCTATAAGTTGTATCCAACCGAAGCTTCATTTTCAGAAAATTTCGGTCGTAACTTATTGTTTCGTTGGGAGTTTGTTTCGTTTGAAAAATAATAGAAACTTAAAACCCTTATGCAGCTAATGTTCGTTAGTCATTAAGACACTATAAGGTTTATTTGAAATTATTATTGTTAATGTCTCTGCAGCGTACGCAGCTAAAAAAATTAGATTTCTCTCTGATAACGATTTTATTCGATTAGTTTATGTACATGGGGCTAATGGACAAAAACCCCTTATGGAAGACCTATGTCCAGCAGTGGACTTGAACAAGCTAATGATGATGATGAATAATTAAATACTTCGTTATCGTTAATCATTCAAACTCAACTTATAACATGGCTTCGTAAACATATATGGGAATAATCCTCAAGGCTCACACCTTATTAATGACCTGTGCCAACTCTGAAAGAGCTAGGAATTGCCGAATACTTACGTGAACTTAAACGCTCAATGTCATAAGTACGTTTTGTAATTTCCTCATAATTCATTGTCCAGCTATTCGAGAAGGGCGTAGAACTAGAGGTGGGCGTACAGACGGACCTGTTCGTGGACCGGCCCGCCACGCCGGTGTACGTGCCCGCCAAAACCGGCGCCGACGCCTTCACGCAAATTTACCCCGGTGATGTAAGTGCTAAGCGAAAGTTAAAGTTGATTTACACTTGAAAGTTTACTTGCCAAAGAACTATTCCGTCTAATGTCATGTTGTTGGTGTTGATGTGCGACCACACTAAGTTAAGAGACATTCTAGAGCCCTTCAATATACTTACTACGATAGATATATATAAGGTAATCATATTTATTCGATATAAAACTTGACTTAAGATATAGACGTTTAAAAGGCTGCTTTATACATTTTATATTAGGATGCCCGGATGAGGTAAGTGGACAATAAATTTAAAACAACTAGAATTATCAATTTCTAATTGATTCTCTACACGATCATATCTTATTAAAAACCTCGTAACATGTACCTACCTTAAAATAAATTGAAAAAGAAATATTTGCTACAGCACCGTTAGTGAAAGTACAGATGTACCGACATCGTGTTGGCACAATATTGTATTTACACAGTTATTCGACTTCGAGTTGGAAGTGCAGCCGATCCTCGAGGTGCTGGTGAGCAAGACGGCGGAGCAGGCGCTGGCGGAGGTGGCGCAGGAGGAGGAGCTGAGCACGCTGCGCGAGCAGCAGCGCCGCTACCGCGAGCTGCGCGACGCCGAGCTGGCCGAGCGGCAGCGCCTGGCTGCACAGGACGCGAGACTTAACTGCGAAAAGGTAGTACATACATATTTGTTGGACCATATGTAACCATTTGCAATGAATTATAATTATTTTACGAAAATGAAAAAGGAGTACCCATAATAAAATTATTACAAATAAAAAGAAAAGCAATAAAAAACTTATCATCTAAAAATAAATAATCACTTTCGAATTGCAAGTAGGTACTAAGCAGAAGAAAGCACGATGCATAAATTCTTATTGCGCTTTCGTCCAAGCACCACGTTGACCACTGTCTGGGCAGCCAATATTGAGATTTATTTAACTAATTAATTAAAACGGTAAAAACACCTTAATTATTAATAACATGACAATAATATCATACTAATTAATATAAAAATAGAATAACAAATTCAGGCGTACATCACACATTCCGTGATATTGAGATATCGCAGTGGTGTGACGCTTAGTTCTGCTGCTAAACAGCAAAGCTCGTATTATTGTCTCCCAACACAAGAATTAGCAGAAGCACAAGAATCAACCTAGGCCTCAAAGCTACCGTAATTTGCTGGAGATTTAATACATATATTTATAGATATGTACGCCCTTGACCTCTGATAAAGATCTCTAACCAGTGGTTCAACTATTTACTTGGTTAATGGAAATTAATCGCCAACTTGACATTGCGTATTTGAAATGCTCTTTTATTTGAGCAACATGTTAGCAAAAACTGCACATTTAGCGCTAGGGAATAATACTTAGCGACGCTGTAGGAGCGGCGCGTGGCCGAGGCCCGCAAGGCGCGCGTGGCAGCGACGGAGGCGCGACAGCGCGTGGCGGCGGCCGCGCTGGTGCAGGGCTACGTGGCCGAGTTGCTGCCCGCCGTGCTGGCCGGCCTGCGCGACGCGCGCTACCTGCGCCGCCGCCTGCCCGCAGGTACCACCGTCACACTCACGACGATGTATTACTCCATTCAAAACATAGACTGCAGGTAGGTGAACTGTAATGTTCATGATAACTGACGGGATCAATTATTAACAAGGTTAGAACGATGACGAGAGGCCATTGCCGGTATTGTTTGTTGGAAAATCCATTTGATTCGTCGTAGGTAATAATTATTGCTATGCCTACTATCTTAATCGGCCACAGAATGATGTAACTTCATTATGACAGAAGTACAAGTATAAGTATTATGAGTTGCAATGTAATTTAAATCGTATAAATATTAAAAAAATAAATAGGTTTATTATTTTTAATCGTTACTGTTGATTTTTAACAGCCGTAGAAGAAGAGGCAATGCCTTGGTTGATATCAGAAGTGTCACAAGAACTGGAGGCCATCATCACCAGTAGAGACGTCATTACAGGTTATATTACTTGTCTTATTGTTTACTACAGCATTTGGTAATGACACATTCTAGATAAAGGAGCAAAACAATTTTTTGTTGTCGATACAGTTAAAAGCGGCTTTGTAACAGTTAAATAAATTCTAACCACTAAGGTGACTGCACAGAGTTAACTAAAAATAGCTTTCAATTCATAAGAAGATTCTCTACAATTTTAGCTTGCACAGTTTTCTTCCAATTGAAATGATTGTGTGCACTTACACATAACACTTAAGTTAGTGTTCAACAGTGACCAAGCTATGGCTGCCCTCAGTTAAGATTATAGAGTGTCAATTGTAGTGTGCCTGAGTTTACCGTAAACGTGTATGAAGTGTCAATGCTAGTATGACGTGTTTTGATTTGCTGCACAACGCAGACATCGTGCGCGACGTGGTGGAGGCGCGCGCGGAGCTGTACCGCGCCGCGGGCGACGCGGCCGCACTCGCCGCCGCGACGCCCGACAGCGACAGCGCCTCTGAACTCGACGAGGAGGAGGAACACGAAGGCAAGACCTGTTCTTTACGGCGTCCATTCCTAACCTTACCTAGTCAATATAAAGCCTAGAATGATTCATATAAAATGTAAACAGTAACTAAAATTTTCAACTGTCAAGTTTCAACTTGAAGTCTGCATCGTAAGCTACGCACATAGTAATAATTTACAGACAATCGTTGTTGTATATGAACACTGCATGGGAGGATTGAAAATTCAAATAACTTCATATGAACATATGATAGCAATGGACAACGTGTAGAGTGGTGCGGCGGCGGTAGATGGTAGTACCGCCCCTCGTGTAGAAGCGCGGGCGTGGCGCGTGCGCGCAACCTGTTACCGCCCGCGCCGCGCCGCACCACACACTCGTCACACTTTGATTGCGATTCGATGCACCGACACACGTGCACGCTACCACGACACGCTGCGGCCGCGTATAGGCTTACTACACATAGTCGACTTTGCGATTTATACATCGTATTATATATCCCAACGTTTTAAACGTACTTCTTCTATATTATTCACTTGATTTTATTTTATTTGAAAATTTTGTTTTATTACTATAGTATGACGCTTGTTGTTTTGTTAATTATAATTTCATTCCTCATTTCTAATATTGCAGCTCGTTACAATTTTCATGTTTGTAATTTGTAAGCTTTACAATAATTTTGCAAGCTACAATCGCCTGACTGATTTGCACGCTTAGTTTTTTTATAACTACTTATTACCTACGACACAAGTTTGTTTTTTATAAAACAAACAAGACTTGACTCGCAACTTTTCAAAAGTTAGTAGTCATAAGTCTTGTATAAGTAGTAAGTGTACAGTCAACCTGTTAAAGCGCGCACCCAGTAAAGCAATTCGCAACGGCGCGCGTTGAATGGTGTCATTAGAAGTCGATGCGGCTCGTATTAGCACGACACAATCTGCTTCCAATTGGCAATGTATTAAAACGGGACGCCGTCAGCTGTGGCTGTGGCTGTGGCTGTGGTGACCCCAAAACATTTTCGATACATCGAGATAAACAATATCTAAGCGATATTACATCCAATTTATTAAAAAATTTATTTATGCAATACTTTTTTATAACCCGTTAACCATTTTTCTTATGTTTCGCGTAGTTTGTAAGTTACACGCAGATTAACGTCAGCAAAAATTAGACAAGTCTAATATGTACATATATAAGTTGAAGTCCTTATTGGCGCAGTGGTTACCATACAAAATTGACTGACATCATTTCTCGGTTGTGCACACTTAAAATTCTATATCCGTTATCTGAACAGTATTGTTCTATAAAATATATACATAATTGTTATTAGAGATAGTATAAATATGTATACTTTTAAACAGAGCTACGCGAGAAATCCAATTTGAAAAAACTCGTCAAATTAACAATTTATCGGCAATACTTCGAACTTAAAATAATTTGAACAGGAACTAATAATCAACACGGAACCACGTGGTGATTTTTGATGGTATCTAATTTTAATAAAATTGAGGTTGATCTGCCGATGTTATGATAAGGGTGGCTGCGGCCGCGGACAATTAGGATTGATACAGTGCGGCGCGCGCGAGGGGGCCGAGGGGGCCGAGGGGACCCCGCACGTGCGCGCTCGAGCTAATTCTCCGCGACATTCATGCGACAAGTGTGATTATTCCGCTATTAACGCCGCTTTTTTATTTCGAGAGGCGACGGTGTAAAATAAACTCTTCAGAAATATTATATCAGCGCTGACACTTATCCCCGCATTAAAACTCACGCAGTACCCTTTGGACTTCAGAATAAAACGCGACTAAATATGTACATATATGTCTTCAATTGTTGCAAATATTGGACTGGTTAGATTCGCTCTACTAACATTTTTCGTTGGACGTTTGCTTCAGTATCTTTTTTTCATCAAGAACATATCAAAATAACAACTCTCACATTACAATAGACATAATTAAAATATTACCAAAGTACCTGAGGCGCAAGAACCAAGATTGGGGCACCAGATATACTAGTTGATCACTTAGTGTACTCAAATAACAAAGGGCGCATTAGACCCACGTGAAGTGTTCCACGCACTGCCACGGGGAAACTATCGCGATCTTGGCGAAGATAACGCACGCAATATTTATTTTTAAACAGACTGCGTTCAGATGCAATAAACACTTACGTAAACAGTACTTCAAATATGTATAAAATGTCCTCGCGTTTATACCGTACTACAGCAGTAACGAGTAATGCAGATCAGTCAGCGTTCGATGTCCATTTGACTCACTGCTTCCATACGTTTTGTATGGGACGGATTACAGCCGGAGCGCACGTGCGTTGATCAGTGGGCGATAACACCTCGGGCACCCCACAGGCCACAATCATAAGTATTGCCAAAAGCTTAATTGTTATTGCATTAACTGTGAGTAAATACAGTGAACTGCAGCAAGTCCATAAAACTAAAAATAATACTTAATTTAAATATTACCTAAAATTACTTATGTACCTAACATCTGTTTTCGAAACATTCCAAACGATAGGTGCAAACGGAAAGGTATGCGAAAATGATAAAAAAATTATAAAAAAGTATCAGTCTATTACATACCGTAATAGACTGATACTTTTTTAACAATTTTTGACATACGTCAAGGCAAGAGGTGTGGGTATAAAATGTTTCCTCTGACAGCAAAAACAATCTCTTATTTATACCAACTGTGTGGTACTCTTACGAGCCTTTGACATTTCTTTTGGTAAGTTTTACGACACCTATTATGACGTACGACGATGTGAATTGTTATTGAGTGGCAATTTTTTAAATGAGGCAAGTATATGTTTAGAGTTAACAGCTACATATTAGTTAGACTGATACCTGGATGACTTAGAAATAAAGTTTATACAAAATAGGTAACACCACGCCTGCAATCCCCTAAAACGTAGACAGCAATCCCAAGTCCCACGTTTCACCTGCTAAGTTTACGGCTCACAATAGAATACGGGTGAACCTATTACCAGGTACAAATCCATACTATACTGAATAATATTCTGCAATTAACACCATGTCATATGCTATACTTAAGAGATAGGATTGTCTAATGTACTTTATAGCAATACCAATATAAAAATAGCACAGTAATAGGAAGATAAACAAAGTCAATGTGCCCTCAGTGAGAGCAATGCTTAATGGATGTGCAAAAATATCCAATTACGAGAGCTCGGCGTCCGCGGCGCGCCGTGGCGGTCGCAACACAAATATCGTCGCTACCCGCTGTGCATAGGGAGATGTTACCTATTGTGTTCAATAACGTGTTCTAATACTAACGATACATTTTTCCTATAAAATTCAGGTGAATCACACATTTATTAATAATTTTGTATTTTTGAAAATGTTGCTTGCTACTTATTCTTAGTAGCTATAGGAAGGAAACCTTTAAAAATTATTTAATACAAAACCCATAACGTACCGTTCTTGTACCATTTTATTCCGGTTTTCACAATCGTGTTAATGGTTCACAATAAAAAGGAAGGCAATTTACTTTTCACGTGCTACCCATCCTGTAATCTGGGGCGCACCTTCTGTACCATGTGAGATTGTATGCAAACTGCAATACGTACGTGCTACGTTTCATTTTCCATATGTGTAAGTATACGGGTGGACTTTTAGCTTTTCAGTACAAACCAGTTATAACAACAACAAATTCGTTTTTAAATAATATTCCATTATTTTGTAATTCATATTAGGTATGTATTTTATATTATATTTTAATGATATATGATATTTATATTATACATATTTTAATAACACATTTTTAATGTTTTTTCATTGATTATGAAACTGAAATTGCACTTTTGCATTGTCTTAGTAGTTACTAAATATTTACCAATTATGAAGTTACGTGGAGCGACCGTCTACTATTATTAAACATTGTAAACAATTTTGTATCAATAACTAAAAGGGCTGAAGGATATGAACAAATCAAGCACTAAGTAAAAATTTGGCAGTCGTCCGCAGAATCTTTTACATTACGTTTTCAATTTTAATGTCATAGAAATATATTCTGTATTTGATTGCAATTACATGTTTATACAGCTGCAACGCCTCTCAACAAAACGGGAACGGGGTAAAAGATTTAAATTATTAATTCGGAGTACCCAATGCATCCGCGCAGCCAGTAGGTACTTTATAAGTAGAACATTAGGTAAAAAAATCGAAAACATTTTAAATTTATATTATCGTCATTTTTTAAATTGGATTGGGAACATGTTTCATTAAATAGGTACACAAAATGGATGTTTTGGTAAATTCAAAGGGCACTGTCTAGTGTGTTTTAGAGAACTGAGTAAAATAGACGGGACACCGGAAATATTTTATTTGCAAGTTATACCTACATATAATTGTGATAATTACGAATGCCTGCTTATAATGACAATATGATGTAAGCAATGTGAAGGGGACCGTGTGTTTCAAAAATTAATATACTAACATTGCACCCAGCTGGTGCTACATTAGGTTTTTTGTAATTGAATTAATCTTCCCTTGTAAACAAATCCGTACATCGGTTGTACAAATAGCGCACACATAGCTGCCCCGGCCCCGACAGTACACACGGCACGAGCGCCGAGTGCGAAATTATATATGGACCCTTGTCAATGTTGACAAGCGATTTTTAATAATACTAGATTAGTGTTACATTGCTTCTACACTTACCTGAAATAGGATCATTTTGTTAGTGAACCTGCCTACTCATAAGGTATCATCGTACATTATGTAATGTTCATTTGTGTACAATTTTTCGAACCGACTGTATGGTCTGATGTTAGTTGTTTCTAATAAATAATCATGCCTGTTACTAATACGTTAGCGAGACCGGAAAGTGACTCCATTTTCTTTCAATAAGATCTCAACCTTTCAATAAGATAAGTATTTCCCACACAAATTAATACTGACTGTATCGTTACGTTAGTGGAGTTGCAAGCGCATCTAGTAATCTATAGGTCGGTTATTGTCTAACTTGAAATTCCTAGTATGTAGTAGCTCGCAGTCTGGACTTGTGCCCGGTGTGTGCTCAATATGCTCCCCCCTATTCATGTTACGACGTACAACATCACAAGTGAATTATGAGAATGTACTAAGCTCCTCTGTGCAACTCTACGGGTAATACATGCGTAATCTTTCTTATTATTCTCAATCAATCATTATTCATATTATTCTCAGTCAATAGAATATAACAATAAGAGATATATATGTATATACATTTAATTATAATCAAAATAATTATATCAGATTTATCATGTCATTATAAGTCAGGTAGAATATTAATCTGAACCGGAAGAAATCTGGAACCAAATTGTTTTGTTCTGATATTGGGGATGTTTACCAAATAAGGATGGTATCCTACATGTGTCTAGATGTTCGGTGTAAGAGAAAGGCTGGGGGATTTGAGTCGTGTAGTTCTTGCCCGCACTCCCCAATTTGTATCCTGTAGAATACTGAATAACGAGCTACACCATGATTTATACATATAATAAACCAAAAACTGCTAAGTACTTAAGTTCCAAGTAGAACATAAAAATGCGTATGATAAATTATTACGGAATGCACAGAAAATGAAGTCGGTAGTTATAAGTGAATACACGCGTTACATACAAACACATCAAACTACGGCGTAGCCGAATGTCGTAGAGCGTCACGATATTCAGCTAACATATTTGTGATACGATACAAATATTTGATATTAGACGTTCGTTTAGCACGCTTTTCAAGACTTCCTACTATAATAAGAATAGTGGGAGCTGATTATTATTAGCTCCCACTATTAAGGAACTGACCAGCTTCGGTGTTACTTAAGAAATCGTTTACTGGCTAAGCGCTAGATGCGTGAGCGCTAAGTAATTATCGCAAGTTAATAATCTGTATTATTGCGTGAAAAAAGATTTTCTGACATTGATTATAAGGAAAAATAATATTTTTTATTGTTACAGGATCAGAGCCAAGCCCATGAAGCGCGCTATTCCCAGTTTTAATAATACCTGCTACTAAATTGGACAATGAATTCTAAAGCAAAAATCTAAGTTCATAAACATTTAGAGGATTTTTAAAATTAGTTACCAAATTATCAGTAGTCGCCTAGTTGGGCCTTAAAGGAACGAACATGAACGATGATATCGAAGTTAACAATGAACACAAGGTTACTGATATGGCTGTTATATACAAGAGACACATGTGAAATTGGAATTTGGTCGTCGTAAAAGAAAAATTACTCGTGAGCTTAGTGTAGCGGTCAATTTTGTACATTATATATGTATATGTAGTATTATAGTATTGTTCAGATTTGTAATTACACTTTGTTATTACTTCGGAATAAAATTATTACACAACTGATTGTTTACCTTCATCCAATGTCCAAACCTAATATTCTTCTCTCTCTCTTGGAACAAATAGGTATTTCACTTACCGTATACTTCGATGTCAAAGAAGACGAGAATACGTCGACGAACGACGTCGTCGAGAATACGAAGAAGACGTCATAGTTATTAAACAATACCTTTGATCAATTTTAATTAAAAATGATAATTTCTACTTGCATTATTTAGTTGTTGTAGCGAGATCTGAGACGTCAACATGAATAGTTTTTATGCTTTTTGGAAAACGGATACTTTCCAAGCGATAAAAAGTATCTGTAATCATGTCATATAAGAATAAATGTCATGTATTGGTTACATTCTTTCTTGTTTTGTTATTCATTCATGTGTAACTTTATTTAGGAGGATTGACATCGGACGCGAATGTTAACTCTACGTAGTTTACCTCTGCCTGCTCTATAATAATCTTTCCAATATTAATGCTTGTTACTATAACACAGTAGGCGTTTACGTAGTACTATAGGCATCTTGATGTCTAGAGAAGTTGAACTTGTAAAAGGCCGGAGAAAAACGGCAGTTGATTGTATTAATGTCAAAACGATTAGCGGAGGGCGTTTAGGATATTTAAGAGGTGGTGGCCCTCCGGCGCACCCTCCGCTAGGGGTGTGATATATACTGTGACGACATGTGCGCCGACGCACTTGTCCCGCGGCGCCCGAGTACGATGTGGCGCGGAGTGCTGGCGCGGCGCAGCGTGCCGCGCGGCGCCGCCTCGCGCGCCTTCTCGCTGCCCGAGCTGGCTGCGGCCATTGACCACCCGCCCGATCATAACGTGAGTACCTACTCTACTAAAATTGCTTGTCTTATCCTATTACCGATTAATTTATATTAGGTTAATTGATAGCCTAGTGGTTTCAAATTCGACCTCGCACTCCGGGTTCAAATCCTGGCATCCACCTCTTTACAAATGTGTAAAGAGTGTACCTATGGACCTTAGAGTTCTCAAACGCATGTGAAATCTGCCAACTCGCATTTGGCCAGCCTAGTAGACTAGGGCCTTTTATTCTGAGAAGAGATCCGTGTTTCAACAGTAGCTGAATAAAAGGGTCTAAAAAATCCTGTCTTAGCAAGTTCTAATCTTGATTAGGTTTTATTTAATTCAAAAGTTCCATGATTTAGCTTATAGGATTATTTGTCTTTATTTCATAGAAACTTAAGTAGTAAAAACTTAACAAATCACGTAACATCACGCCTGTAATCCCCGAAGAGGTAGGCAAAGGAATGTAGAACACTATCACGTTTCACCTTAAGCAGTAATACTAAAAATTTCAGTGTGTTTTAATACGATTTAATACAGTTGCAACCACCCCAGTGATAAAGTGTTACCATGGTTTCTTTAGGCATTCAAAGCCACATAGAGAGTCATGTTAACAGAAGATGAATGGGCTGGTTGTCAGGTATACGTGGAGCCGGACGTGGCTGGCGCGTTGTGGAGCCGCGCAGGCGCCGCGGCGTTAACGGTGCGCGCACGCCTGGCGCCCAGCGCAGCCGCGCGCTCCGCTGAGTTAAGCGTAGAGCGGCACGGCGCGGCGCTGCAGCTGCGGCTGCGGCTCGTAGCTGACGTCCCGCCGCTGCACGAGGTGCTGCTCTGGCCCGACGCCGCCACTCTCGTGGCGCTCGATATGCCCTTCCTTACGCCACTCAATATTTCTGGTGAGCTCCACAATCACAATTTGTGTGCAATGTACTATAGAAGCCATTACATAATCGACAGTTTAAATGGTAATAAAACTAGCAAAAAATGAAAAAAGATAAATACATAAAAAATATAATAAAATACCTAAAAATTTTAACAGCTTGAGGTGCTTAAATAGAGTAATTGTTTGTGTAACGCCTCGAGATTTTATTATATTTTACGTAGATATTTCTTGCAAAAAAAATACATTTTTTTAAGATGTGTGAAGTCTACCAACCCGCACTTGGCCAGTCTAATACTAATACTATTACCTAACCCTCTCATTCTGAAAGGAGACCCGTCTTCGAACATCGGTACAACAAAATCGTCGGTAAAAAACATTAAAACAATTATTATATTTTACATACATAATGTGTACACATTATATTGCATACATAATGTTACATACGAACATGTTACGTTAAATAAAAGCTTACCTATAAGAACAGTGTCAATAACATTAGTGTTCATAATTATTATATCTTTAATTCACCCAATTAATTTACAGGGGAAATTGATTCCTAATAGTTAACTTTGAATTTAGCAATGTGTGAGTACCTACATTGCATACACCAATGAATATACGTATCACTATCAAAAGTGTAGCACCCCGAAACAGAGCATCATCAGCGGTGTGTACTGGACAAGTCCTAGTTGCGAAGTTGGCTTATGCATAATTATGTACCTAAATTATACTTCGTATACAAAGCGCAGAACATGCGAAATGACTTTAACGTGACAATTAACTTTTAAATAGGTCTTGTAATAAACAGTAGGTATACGATTCGCTTTCTGTGTATAATGTATGTACCTACGTAATTCAATGCACTCTGTATAGCTCTGCTAGGTACTACAGCTGAAACAATATGTCCAGTATAATTATATCAACTAGGTTATTTTAATTTTAGTTCAATCACAACCCATTTTTATGTCAACGTTTATTTCCAACATAAATGCGACCTCTGAAAATTTTTATATCAATGTAAGCACTCGTACATAGTCGTACTGTACAAGATCGAATACTAACATAGAGTTTTAAAGTTAAGGAAAATTAAAACAATTTTGAACATGGTTATTTGCTCAGAATGATATGTTTTAGGAAAATAGATTATTAGGCTAGTAAAGTACAATTACATAGTCAAACTACGGTCAAAGAATACTGTAGGGAACCAATTAACGCGTCAACTTTTTGTCAGAATGATTTTGGCACAATAACGCTAGCAACTTCGTAAAGTGAAATGAGAAAAAAATACCTAATATGACAGACTACAACTGCTGAGTATTACCTATACATGCAAACTCGTAAGAATAATTTTATTTTTATCAGGTACCGAAAGTTACACATGCCACAAGTGCCGAGCGGAATTCGAATATCCTAATCCATTGAAGATTCACCTCTTTTTGGGGTGTCAAGAATACACCTTTGTCGATTTTTGGAGGCACTGCCTTGCGAAATTCGAACAGATGACCAAGGAATCACTTCGAATTCCGAGTCAATTTCGGGAGCACACCGTAGCTAGGCACGCGGCGCTCCCCCCGCGCCGCCATCCCCCGTTACCGCCCGCAGAGCCCGCGTCGCCCGCCGCGTTGGAGGCGCTGGCGGCAGCGTGGGGCCGTTCACGCGATGGACATGTGTGCGTATACTGTGGCAAACTATACTCGCGCAAGTATGGTCTAAAAATCCACATTCGCACTCACACCGGCTACAAGCCACTCCGCTGCCGGCACTGTCTACGTGCCTTTGGCGACCCCAGCAACCTCAACAAGCACGTGCGGCTGCACGCACGCGCCCCGAGCCGCGGCCGCGCTGCCTTCACGTCCATCTGATTTTTAATGGATATCGAACTGCAATGGACTGTGCGAAACTGTGCGTTGTGTTGTACCTACAATTGTGATTAAGCGATTATAATACGTTATGGTGATTTTTTATGGACACCTTTGGCTTATTGTACATTACAGCATAATATATCTTATTGTACACTACTGTAAAAATTTAAAGTATTATTAAATGTTATGTGTAATTCAACCGCTTATGATTTTTTATCCTTTAGTTTTTGAGTGAATTCTTGTATAGTAACATGAAAATTATTTTTAGAAAAATACATTTTAAAGTGTGTAGTCATCCGGATAAGTGTCAGCTCCCTGCGAAGTATGAGTAACTGAATCCACCTCTTTATATTTTGTAGTACGCGGAACTTGCATAAATAAATTTTTGGTGTTCTCATTATTATAGGTCGTACCTATTTACCCACTAAGACATCGTACAATACTGAACTTAATAGAAAAATTCTTTAAAAAGTCATCATCATCTTAGTGTTTATAGGTGTTTGATAAGTGATATGACGTAATTGATTGTAATCAAGAATGGTTCTTTCAGCAAGACTCGGCGCTGGGTCATAAAGCTCTATCCACCCAATCTTGGTTAGAAACGAACGTTCTGGACCTCATCAGAGCTGAATACTGGCAGTCATCTAGTCCTGATCTTAATCCATTGGATTATAGTCTGGAGTCCCTAAAACAATCCATACGATTGGCAGATGAATTTACCCATAAAGTGCGTGCTGCTATTAATAACTGGCCTCAACATTTAAAGGAGTGTATCGTAGCCAATAGAGACCACTTCGAATAAGGTTTATTATATTTTTAATAGTTTTACATTAATTAATGTATTAATCACACCGTAACTGTAATAAATGTTATGTACAATAAAAATGTTGTTTTTTGTAACAATATTTATGACAAGACTAAGTATAGTGATGAATATGGCAAGCGAAACTGCCTTTCGAGGGGCTCTGGGTACAAATACCAGGTCGAAAATACTTGGGAGTTTTCAGACTTAGATTTGACTAATAGTGGCTCGGATTCTGGATTTGTGTCATGTGTATGGCAATACGCTCACTACCAATTATATTACATAGTGGGATGCAAACGTAATGAATGAAATGTGAGAGTGTACAACACTTCTCTGGCTACCTCTTCTGGGATTCCAGGCGTGATATTAAGTTGTTTAATACAATAAATATATAAACCGCTTGCTTGTTAAGGCATATTTTTAGTGCTACATCAGGTGGTAAGTAATCAGTAGACATTTCATAGACATGGTGAACAATAAAAGAAAACGTTAGGGTTTATTATAATTTATTGAGTGTCTACTGAGCGGCGACCTTCGCGGCGATGCGGCGGTCTCGCTCCTCCGCGATGGTGAGCCGCACGCCCTTGCCGCGCGCCAGCGAGATGTACGCCTTCGTGCCCTTGCCGATCACGAACACGTTGTGCAATCTGCGCGAGGGGAAAACACAATATACCGAACGGCGCCGAGCGGATCATCATTGTAATTGTGTTTATCTTAACACTGAGAATTTCTAATGGATAGTTTACAGTTGGAACCAAAATGTACCTGGTAGCAAAAGTATGTCCAGTGGAATCTTTGACATGCACAATGTCAAATGAACCGGGATGCCTTTCACGAGATACAATAGTTCCCACTCTCCCCAAATTTCTTCCGCCAGTGATCATGCACAAGTTACCTGCAAATTGTTAAATGAAGTTAGTATGAAAAACATTTCATATAAGGGGCTTATTCTGTGTAAATTCCAATAGAATATTAATTTATTGAATTTTAAAATACCATCTTGCTGCAATTACATCTCTATAAATATTTATGATGATAACACCCCGTTTCCCACATATTGATACACTCAAAAAAAGTGAACACATTAAAGAAACATGTGTAAAGTAACACCAATTTTATGTATTAATTTGGCATCAAGGATATAGTAGTAACTGAACAGTACATTATTTTTCTATCGACTGAAGCCAGCGCTCGACCCCGGCATTTCGTTACGATAAACACACGTGAGAATACTGACCCGACTCAAACTTCATGAAGTCCATGATCTTGCCGGTGGCGATGTCGAGCTGGATGGAGTCGTTGACCTTGATAAGCGGGTCGGGGTAGCGCAGCGTGCGGCCGTCATGCGTCACCAGGAACGGCACGCACTTAGGACCTGTGCCCACGCGCCGCACCTTGCACAGCTTGTACTGCACAGGTAAATACTCTAATATAATAATTATACAGTACACCATCACCCCTGTATTCCCCAGAAAGTATAGTACACACATTCCCATGATTCACAACTTGCGTTAAATGTTCTAACATGAAACTGAGGGTGAGTGTATTGCCCTACACAAGGTTAAAGACCTCTTGAGCATCAGTCGCCATTGGTTAATGACACCCAATTATTACACCTAAAATATACTTAAATAATTTTTTACACACAAACACAACAAGCACATGTGCTCATCATCTATGTCCTGGGTGGAAACAGTTCTATAACTCCCAGTTTAGAAGTCAAATTCAGTAACAACTACACTAACTAGCCTCTCTCCATTGAGACACAAACTATTCTTAAATTTGGTACATTTCATAAATTAGAATAACTAATCATTTTTATGACCGCATGCTTCTGCAGTGAATATTAAAATGAATTTAAGTAATTAGCATGCAAAAACAAAGAGGAAAATCATGTTTCTTTTTCCATATTTGAATACACAACTAAATTCATAAACTTCAATGTTATTATATGTATAAATGAATAATTATTACTCAAAAGGTAACTCTCATCCGTTGTTCTTCAAACTTAAGTACCACATCTTTGCATTCTTTATTGCTTAAATTATTATTTCTACATTCAATCCCTTGCTGCAATTCCATAAAAGTCAGTTCAGCTGTTTTTGATATTGTCAAACAAAATGTGAATAGCCTTTTGTAAATAATCATGCTACATCACAGGCCTCATCAATTTTCAACAATCAGATGAGCACAGATGGAGCACAAGCTTCCTATCGGAGGCTTTCCCGAAACGTTATGACATGGGGTTCTTCAAGAAAAGCGCAAAGAGAGCTCTCCTTCTAAGCCGGCAAGGCATTGGCCATCCCTCGGGTGTTGCGAATGTCCATAGGCGACGGTGACCACTTACCATCAGGTAGCCCGTCTGCCTGCTTGTCAGGCTGAATATAAAAAAAAGACAAAGGGCTGGTGTATTTTAAGATAATTCTATTGAAGCCCTTGAAACCGTTACTAGGATCTCGAGTTACAAGAGTATTTTCATTTAATATTAATGGCATTTTTCTCTATGTTTCGCTACATATTGTGATGAAATACATAATTAATTTGTTCATGTAACAAATAGTATCAAAGCGACTCGCATCAGTGATAAACTCGTTGCTATCACTCTAGTAGTGTTTGTGCGGTAAAATCAAACAAAATACTGTCCACTGTTTGTTGGTTAATCTAAGCGCCTGTTCAGCAATGCGAAGCTCGCTGCTGCCTCCACGCGGAGTGGAAGCCTGCAGCGGAGTCAGAATCGGAGTCGCCCTCCTCACTCACGCCGATTTGTGCTCGGGGCTATAACGAAATGAACTGATTAATGTGTGAATTTACACTGATAAATGTCTTCAACATACGCCAAACATTTGTTGATATATCATATAAATAGAACAAGCAACTATGCCAATATCATTGAGGAAAGACAATCATATTGTTAATTTCATTAATCACAAAGTTATTAAATAACATGGATTGTTCATGTTTAACTTGTATAATTAACAGCAGTTTTAATAAATATTATTAAATGTTTAGCAAATTTACAACTTCCCGACACGACTACACACAAATTTGGAGGTGTGACGTTAATTTAAAAAACAGTTTCGAAATATAATTCTATTCGAAAAATTCATTTCGTGTTCCTTTATCAATGATATTATTAAATGAGTCAAAATATCCTGATTAGCATACCTATATTATTTTACCATTTATAGTAAATAAAAAAATAATTTATACTAGAGTAAGTTAATAGATGGCGTTGTACATATATTTTAAAATGTTACCACAACATCATATTTATCTTAAGAGATGGCGCTGTACATATAATGAATTGCCACACAACTATAAAGTATACTAACTTGGAATAAATTTTAATGTAACTTTGTTTTTATACTAAATACAAGAAATATTTAAATTTCGATCATTTCTACATGCAATAAGATTGCCGAAAAAGTGTTAAAAACTTCTAATTATATATTTCAATGATACGAGTATATATGAAAATTTCTCTTGGAAAAATACACGAAGGCACGTAGAGTCGCTAGCACGAAGATGTAGAAATAACATACATTTATCCAAAGAATTTAGAGATATCAAGATTAACTTTGGGGTCACATTTATGTTAATTAACAAGCAATTAAAACAAAAAGCACTCACTGTGGAAAACTATGAAAGCCTTAATAAGCCGAGAATGTATATAGCAAAATTACAACCATCAATATTTGTGTGATGAGCACGTGTATTTATTCCATCTCTGGGTGTAAAAAGTATCTATATAAGGATTGTTATGTATTTAGCTTACCATCTATATTGTTACTATAAAACAAGTTCTATCGTATTTAACATTGGAATCAGATGACCTTGAGTGATGTCCCAAGTAATAATATTATATTAGAAAAAAAAATTTGAAACACATCAGATTGAAAGAATAGGGACATTTGAGCGTTGGTATTCACGGTGTATAAATTGAATAATAATATATCAGTTGGGGAGACTTAGAGCGAAGTGCTCGTTCACCTGATCGGGGGTGGACGGCGTGCTGCGGCTGTGCGCGGCCAGGCCGCGGCGGCCGCTCGCGCCGCGCCGCCGCACCTTGCTGCTTATCGGCGGCGGCATCAGCTTGTCTCCCTTCTGTTACAGAAACAACTCGTAGCTAAACATTGTACACTTACACTTGGTTTGTCACACCTTCGTAACAATTTCACCTATTTAGTAACATTTTCATCCATTTTTATCAACTCGTCTGTTGATTTCTTCGAATTATCCGCTACGTATCAGTGTAATTCCACTACATATTGCATCTCGGGACGTGAACGTAAGGGATGGAACGTGGGAATGTACTATACTCCTCTGCCCACCACTTCAGTGATTGCAGGTGTGCAATTAAGCTTTGATTTGAAGTGTAATTTGGGTTTAATGAATTTCCACACACGGTCAACTAATCCCAAGGTAAGCATTAAGAGAATTTGTATTATAGTAACCACACGGCTGAATTACATGTAGAATGTCTATAAATATATACATAAATAGATATTCTTTTTTTACACCCAAACACCTTTGGGCTCAAACGACGTAAAGGACAAGACACTACTTCACACAAGCAACAAAATATAACGATCGAGACCGGTCAACGCCATTCATTTATCATTCCTTTGATAAAACAACTGAATGCGCCCCCAACGGCACAGTTAACTATTGCTATTGACCAACTTGTAATTGTTACTAATATGTTTGTAGAACGGCTGCACTAAGCGTCTACTGAGTTTTGCTATACGACTGTAACTTGACGTAACACGCTTACGAACATATCGTCAGGTCTATTTCCCACAGACGTAGACAACGATTGCGGGTTTAGCATACATATATCACTAATCGTTCAAATGAAACTTACGCTACATACATGTATTGTTTGATAAGTGTGAATTTTCTCAACATCACCCACTTGTATGTTGTCTGCCGAGCCCCAGGACTTGTGCAGCTGGTCTCCTTCATCGGACCGCCTGTCCAATTCTTTATCGCGAGTGGACTTGGGCACGTACGCCGAGGAGCGGGTCGCTCCGACGCCTAGAAAGTTACTGAACGCTTCCGTAGTCTTCTTGACCCTTACGTTCAATGACCCAATACGCAGGAAACCTTCTTTTTCTGAAATTGCAAAAACCAAACACTAAATTACATACATGCAGCGATCTATCATATTTTGTTATGACATCTCAATTAGGGCACTGAGCGCGGACAATAAAATTATGAAAAAATTATATCTTAATTCAAGCACAATCCCCGTACACATTTAAAACAAACTGACGCCTTTAGGCTATAATGCATTTTTTATGCGATAGGTTGACACATAATACACAGCAGAATTGCGGGACAACTTAACTATATTTCGTTAAAATCAACAAAACCTTAAACCAATAGTGCTCATTGTGTTAATTACTTAAATCAAAACTTTACAAAAAACATCCAGTGTCGCGACTAGCAAATGTGATAAAACTAAACACAACATCCATTTGTAACACCCACATAACGCCCAATAGAAACAGAATTCACAAACACTATTAACGCGGTTACATTAAAAACTACACCATATAAAGACCCAGAAATGTTAGTGGCACACATCAAGTGAAAAACGTCAATAAGAAAAACTTGTCACGTTAAAGTGAAGCGGATACCGCATTGTTAATTTCCGTGCATGACATCTGTCTGTACTTCGTACGATTCGAAATTCAAATTCAAATGAAATATTAAACAGACACAATTATTAAGGAATACGTTATTTATTTTACACTGGCCAATTACGCCGAGGCTTGATCGTATACGTCATAAACGCAAATGTCACAATAGATTATTATTTATTATTACTAAACAATAAAAATTAATATCAAGAAGCACAGACAGAATCGTGTACAGTTTATTTTCAATAGCGCATTTTGTGTACATATTGTACCGTCCGGGCCCGCCCTACGTCCCCAGGTCCGTACTAAAAGGTGCACAAGTGCCAACCGAGAATCTAAGTAACAACACGCGTCACCGCTCTTACTTGATTGCGTACTGTACACGTGACCTGATATTCTTATGAACGGCGGCGAAGTGGCCGACCGACGTTTATCGTACGGGTTGGCTTCTGTAAAATATTGTCTCCTAACGTCCATTATACGAGCGCAAACATAATATAAGGCGATGTACAAACATGTGTCATATCACGCCAACAATCCCCGAGGACTCTTAGCTCTGTCGATGCTTACTTTGGGATCGGATGGCCATGTGTGGAAAAGTCCGGAAATAATATTATGTGCTGCTTAGATAGATACGTTCTGTTTTGTCTTTCAGTTTGCGATAAAATACAAACTTGTGCGGTATCATTTTGTCGGCATTTTGTGTTATTGCGTATTATTCACCATATACGTCATATTACTATTGTGTAAGACGGGCAAGTCCGTTATCGCTAAATGAGTTATATTAATCCTCAGTGACATTGATTAATGCATAATTATCGATCAATGCATTTTAATAATCCGTAATTAGGAGTCCTTCGTGAATTCAATCATTACACATAACAATCAGTTCGTTCGAGTGTACCTATCATAAATACGAGTAAGATATTTGTGAGTATATATAAATAAATAAAATACCATTCATACATTTATTGATAAACAAACATTTTACGACCAGCTGATATCTATGTAACTGGACTTACATTATTACGACTGAAATATTTCCGTTTTACACTAACTACATAAAAGAAAGACATTAAATTAATGTACTAATAATTTAATTGCATTTATACTATGCACCTAATGAATCGCAATAAATTTACACAAAATTCGTAATTGAATATACAGTATACTAACATTAGGTTCGAAATATATTTCCAACATCGTTGCAATGTATTCTTTCTTAGAAAAGTTCTCGTTGCTTTCTCCAACCAATCAGTTATTGGGGTGTTGACAAATATCAGTAAATTACATATGATCTAAATGAAGATGTTAAATAATTAATAGACAGGTAGCCCATGTTAGCACGGCTAAGAGTAAAAATTAATATTCTATACAGAAATCTCTTAAGAACAGTTGCAGTGGAAACATTTCCGAATAACTTTTATTTAATGAGGTTCGAGTCTGAAAATCTACTGGACCGATATTCTTATTTTAAATTCAACAAATGAAACACTCATAAAAAATGACTTACTGCGATAAGATCCCGGCGACAATGACGTGTCCATGTGTACCAGATACTGTCTAGGTTTCCGTCCCGACCAATCCCTTACGTTTGGATCAGCGTCTGAAAGAGCGATAACAGTAGCAATCTTTAGACAATAATTTTTGTAAATATAACACGTTGCATTGTAGAATATTAGAATAGACATTGCATGCACATTTACGTATATACATATATTTATTTCCTTCTTTTTCAACGAATTTTACTTGCATAAATCATTAAAACTACTATGCACGCCATCTGTTGATAGCAGAAACAAATAAAGTGGTAGTAATTATATTGACCACTAGATGGCGTAACTATATATAGCCACTAGATGGCGTAACTATATAGAGCCACTAGATGGCGTAACTATATATAGCCACTAGATGGCGTAACTGTATATAGATACTCGTAACTTTGTATAAAATACTATTATGTCTTGTACTCGTTACTCGTATTATAGGTACTCTTATATACACAGAAATATATCATGATTCACACATACGATTTACAGTCAGTCCAAGTACGTAACAGTGCTCGTAAGTGAAATATTAAAGTTAAGCACCGCTTGGCTTAAAAGTTTCTAAGAGAAAGATAACACACAAGATGAGTTTGTGTCATCCGAAACGACTTAATAGGGTATTTCGAAAAGTATTCGGTAAAAAGTAGTAAAGGAGCGGCAAAATTGAGCAGTTCAAAAGTGATGGCGTACCTACCAAGAAAAGTTTAAAAGAGTTTGTTTGGTCATATATGGTATAATTTTAAATATTTGTTCACACTGACTGTTTCCATATTTTATCCTCTAAACATCGATATAAACTTTGATATAAACATCGATATAATCTGGTAGAAAACAGTCGCTGAGAGATAAATTTTTTGTTGCTATCACTATTCCTAATGTAATATTTTATTATCCGTTATTTAATTTGCATAATAAAATGAACATATTTTTATTACATAGTATAGGAATGTTTCATGTACTAGGACAGCTAAGTACATAAACATATTGATTGCAACAATTTCGTAAATGGAGAAATATCATAAAAAATATAATAATATGCAACTTAGACAGGATAGTGATTACACTTATTAATTTTCACATACCATATACTTCGACGAGGAGTCTGTACACATTTTCGTGACGAAACTGCATGGCGATATGTAGAGGTGTGTAGCCCTGAAAAAAATTTTTTTTCATTACCACTTATCTTGTTTTATACACACGTAAAGGTTAATTATTAAAAGTAACTTAATGTATATAACAATAACCCATTAGCGATATAATTTAGAATACAATATTTAAATCTTACATGAAACTAGCATTAATATTGCCTATTCAGCGATTATTGTACTGAGTACATTTCAGGATGGCCCGAATCGTTTTGGATCTATTTCATATTCTATGTGAGAAACAGTCGATATCGTCACGCTATGCCGTGTTACTAGTAAAACGTACAATAAAAACGCGAAATCTTTAATAAAAAAATAAAGAAAAGTAACTTCACGCCGGTAATCCCCGAAGAGGTAGGCAGAGGAATGCAGAACCACTCCCACGTTTCATCAGTTACTTTTACGTCCCATTATGG
>DWTO01000255.1:0-23739 GCA_018244755.1 Jemadia pseudognetus
AATGAGATTCGTTAATTCCATCTCGAGTGCCTATTACACACACGTGCGAACACACATACAAACATACACATCTGTTACTGTATTCGCGACAACGTGTTACAATTATGGTTATGTAATATTCGCAACGTTTGTGTCATTAAAATTATCATTATTATAACGTAACATAGAAAGAACTAAACGTTACACGTGTATATTGTTATTATTTAATAATGTCAAATAACGCATTAAATGCAATTAGTTGTAAACAACAGCGAGATTCTAACACCGATATAATCATGTAAATATATTTTAATCGTAGATAATAACAATATTAATACTGTATCATTTATATGAATTTATATGAATTGCTAAAAAAATATCAAGAAGACTGGTGATTTTTCTAATTATATCACTGTGACTGCACCTTTCATTGCGCTAACCGTTAGTGACACGTGACGCAAAGTTTATCAAGTCGAGCACCTGCCCGTACTTGTACACACTTGATGTACGGCTAATTAAAGATGCAACAACTGGTTGGCTGCATAACAACCGACAATCTAAATGGACCATCTCATTTGTAAATGTTACAGTTTTATTAAACACCTATTATTAGTTTATGTAACAACGCCGTCGTGAACAACGAAAACGTTAGGCGATTCATACAATATTATTAACCAAATTGGAATCGAAGGAAATACACTGAGCAATTGAGGTTGAGTAGCTTCATGTGTAAGTGGCCTTATTAAGATTAACAGGAACAAATTTTCATACTATTACAGAAGCATTTTGTAATGTACATGACATAATAATTTAACTCTTACTCGTATTGTAATGAACCGTTTATGACGAAGTTATTTTGGATTTAATTCAGGTTTTTACTCGTTCGTCAAATTTTATTACACTACACTATTATTATTTCATTACACGATTGTATGTTGTACGACGTAGTACATGTGTAAACACAACTAGTTAAACATAAGACCTATTTTCAAGTAAAATTTTAAGATTACGATAAGTTTATCATCAACATCTTTACCTACCGATATCAGTTTACTGCTGAACGAGGCGGCCCCCGGGGCGGACGAAGATCCTCGTTCGGAGGCGGGAATATCCTGGATAATATACGAACACCGCATTCAACGTATTCATAATAATGATTAATATTAGTCATAGAATTCTATTAAGATATGTAGGAGTTTTTATCACTTATGAATACTGTAAAACGTATGTAAATTAATTATGTATTCATACAAATCAACAATCTGGGATACTTTCACGACACGGTTGTCGGGTTGAGCACGATATGTGGAAGTGTCATAACGGTTGCATGCAATTCGTCCATTGCGCATTGGCAGGAAAAAAAATAAGTTCAGCGCTGTTTCAGTGCATGCGTGAATCAGAATATATTCGCAATTAACCATAGAAAGTGAACCATAATAATTGGCGTACGTCCGTCTACCCACTCGGCGCGTTTAGCGGGTCCATTGATGCGGAAACGGACTGGATGAGACACGTGGGCGCGGCTCGCACCGAGCACTAACGATGCGATTACAAAGGTAATGAAATATTTGTGTGCGAAGCGAACGAGCGAAAGTGAATTTTATAGTGAATAAATTATTATATCTACTTGTGTTCTATTATTTTCATTTTTACCGTCATACAGAAATATCGCTAAAATTAAAGATAGGAGAACTGAATATAGATGAGCTGGAATCGCCATATGAGCTCGGCTTGTAGCTATACGAGACGCGCATAACACGGTGACTAATAAAATTACAGGACGGATCGGATGGTGAACATAATATGTACATTGTTGGGGTGATTGGAGAGTAAAATTACGATCATTATCGACAAAACGGTACTTCAGTCTGTCTAGGGACACTTTGGATAGAGTTATTTATTGACTGCCTCACTGGTTTAGCAAGTTGCAAGTGTGACGGAAATCGAGATGTCCTAGGTTCGATTCCGGGTCTGAGACTATTAGATTTTCTAATTTCAATTTTTTACTATAAACTTCCAGTTTACTAGAAACTTCCTAGTGGCTCGGGGACTGGACTTGATTTGTGCCCGGTGTATGGAAATGGGCTCACCACCTAATCCATACTAGGATATAAACGTAATCGGTGAAACGTGGGAATGCACTAGTCTCCTCTGCCTACCTCTTCTGGGATTACCTATGTGATGTTACCGTTTCATATTTTGCGGTGACATTTCATTCGTGACATGAACAGAAAGTGTGTACGTCTGACGCGGCGTGTGGGACGCGGCGTCGGTAACGCACAAACTACAATACAATGGAATACGTAACTGGATGACTAATAACGGTAACACTCGAGGGTGGTGCGTGATGTATCGTCTGTTTGTTTGTCGAGCTTAGAAAGTGAAATTGAGCTGATCTTACTTCAACTAGCATTATTCATCTTGGTATAATGATGAAGTAGGCAGTAGTAATGAGTTAATAGGTTCTAGGTACCCATATGACCACAAGTTATATTTTTATGTATTAATCAACAGCATTATCAATCGTAAAATTGTTCTACTGGCCATACGTACTGGGCTCGTCTCAGTACTAGAAACGTCGAGGCCATTATCAGCCATGCTTGCCCAGTACCGGTTAGCCAACATTGCGAGTAATACATTAGTGAATTAGAAATGTCTAGAAACACAATAACGCGAGATTTGGACGGTGAAATGACTTTCGCTGTAATATTAGCGTAGTGTCAATTAAAATGAAAAATTGATACACACATTACTTTTGCAACGCCAGTGCTGCGTGGAAAATAGCTAACACGATTTGTACGGTCGTTTCAAAACTATCCACTGGACGCAGCCTCAGTTGTGTTTTCACATTTGAACGAACGTACGTAGCAATATTAATTATCTTCCATTATCAATACTTTCATCATACGATTCGCGCGCCAAATTGTTAAATATTCATTGTGCCTTGTTTACAGAAATGATAAGATTGTTCTGAAATATCCATGTCATGACCTTAATTATATACATATATGACGCTGTACTAATCAAGTTATTTCAGCCGCAAACATGCTTTCACGAGGATATCGTAATCCATAATCATTTCTAACAATCTAAATAGATATATGAAAATACCGTTTTCAACATTATGCTATATTTTTTCATATGAAATCCACTGATCATCCACCAGAGTAGTTGCATGATTTGGCATCATCCAAGCACCATCCAGCGCTGCTAGGCCCTCGTTCCAGGCGCGCGGCGAGGTCTTTCCCCCCGGCAGCGGCCGCGCTGCGTTCGCGCATAGACGGCCGATTGCGGGATAAAGCCGCGTTTCGCTATTGAAGGGTTTATCTCGATTGTCTTGTTGCGCGTATAAAATAGCCACTCAACACGTCAAAATGTGCGTTTCTGATATCTATTCCTCGGTGAGATTTTGCATTATAACAAAATTATTTTGCGTTACTAATTTCACTGGTCAATTCTACAACCGTTTTACTAACGTTTTAATGAAAAATAAACAAGATTGAGAGTAACGTTATTATCATTAGCGATTTTGTGTTTTGTATTAATATGACATTTTAAATTTATTTAAAGATAAAGTCTTTATGATAGGTACATCTCCATTGCATTATTCACAGGTGGTTTGCTAACAGTTACTAAGCGTGTTCAACCGCAACCTACTGCGCAACGCAACGTACATTCCGAATAACTTTAAAGAAAATATATGTAGCTTTCGTTAACAGAGTTTATTAATAGTTGACCGTTATTGTCTTAAACATTTAAATATTTTATAAACATTAACATGTTTAGCAATGTATGACCATTTATTAAAAACTTGTGACATAATGGAACAACACACATTCTTCGAGTACAGGCGCAATGCACACATAAACAAATCGATGAAACCATAGACAATTGATTGAAAGTGTACGAGGAACCCGGTCTTTGATCCTTGACGCTTTGCACTGCGAGCAAGTGCGTATAATATAATTTCCTTGCGCAATGCCCATATCGACATAATAGATGCAAAGTAGATACCGTCAGCAGCGTGAAGCTAATCAACGCTTAAAATTAATGTTTATATTGAAAATTAACAAAAACAATTTCCATGTACTTTATAAATAGACTAATATTGTAGTACTGATTATAAACCATACACATCACAATTATAGAAACAATTTACCTGTTTATTCATTCAGTATAACAATTTTGAAATGTTTCAATTTGAAAAGAGTAAATGTTTAAATTTTCCATTGGCTTTATTAAAATAAGTTGTTACGTTTTGATATGCCCTCTCTCCATCTCTTATGAACTTAATGTTACACTCCTAAGTGCTGCCGACGGTACCCGCGTGCTTGTTCGCAGAAGCCAGACACTCGGTCTGGGCGCGCGGTGCGTCGGCCATGTGCGACGCATTGCTGTACGATGCAATATTCACGATACGTAGGGTCGTCATGCGTTTTGTTTATGCGAAAATAAACAAACACCACTCGACTCTGGAGAGGCTTCGGTTTCGTCGGCGAGTGCATCGCACACAGAGACCTTCGCGCGCACTTTGGAGCACACCACAAGCAAGATGTTTGAAGTAATCACTAGTTCTAAGTCGTAACAAAAAAACGCGATATAATAAAAAGAGTAGGTATATCCGGTGCTTAAAAACTTTTCTATTTCTAGACTTTATCTCCTAGAACTCTTACACAGAGTTTTCGTTATTTTAAAACCCAAATTACTGTCGTGACATTTTGTATTTGTACGTATTAAAAATTAATCTGCATACAGGGAAAGGTAACAATACAAAACATTGTACATTATATACATACTTTGATTAACTTTTAAAATAGTCCATCATTTTACGAATGTTGCCAATTAATTAAAATTAATAAAAAACAAACAATGAACGCCCTCTTTCGGGACTATCCAACACAACGCATTGCATGCGGCAACCGGACACGTGGCTAGTAATTGGCGAGATACAAAACTCCAAGCGGTCTGTTGTTGCGATGTAATTAGCGTCGGCAGTGTGCGTGCGGCGCGCACTTGCGTCGTTTCGCCGACCGACGCTGTTCGCATTGCCGAGTGTATCATCATGTTTGTATTTCTTCATTAAACGCTATGAAAGGAATCAACTAGCGAACATCCTGCTCCTTCCCGCAACACAGCCACTATTGGAATTAACTCCGGCACGGTGCGCGAATGTGGACCGATTAAGCGGGTTGGAGCACTAAAGAATTCTAATACGGTTCGGACTCTATTTAACTTGCTATCCAATGTGGATAAAGTCAAACATTTTCAAGTAGGTCTGATGAGCGTCGCTCGTGAAAATTTGGGTTATGATATCGTTAAATGACTCTAAAGAAAATCTAGACAAGAATCTTACATATGATAGAATTTATATACATATGTAATCAGTTGAGTTCGTCACTACCCTTGTTACACGATGCCTCATGTCACAGCATGACCGCGTGCATACAATATTGAGATAATGACATCTCACTGCGTCCATCTCTATACTTACGCAGGAGACATTCCTACATGTGTCTGTTATTGTATGACGCAAAGCCAATAATCGAACAGTTACGGGCGCCACTGTGTTGCACATTGCGTCGTTCATTCGCTTGTAAGGATCGGCGCACACTTGGACCTCCTGCTCGTGGTCACAACATAATGCAAATATGTATATCTCTTGTACTCACCACCTATTGACTATTCCATAGTGGGACGTAAACGTAACTGGTGAAACGTGGGTGTGTACTACACTCCTCTAGCTACCCGTTCGGGGATGACGTGCGTGATGTTACATATATGTATTATACGTACATATCTTCACGCCAGATCGCTTACCCGGTAGGCAGAGAGCATCGAGTGTCATATCTCTATGCTTACAGGCATATTATCAAATATAGTTAATATATATATTATATATGTACCCAATATATTACCCAAAATAACTATATATCAAGTATTTTATGTGTAAGTAAAATGTGTGTATTCGTTTGTCGCTTTTATAGTGCGATAGTGTTAAATACATTTATAATCTTGTGTTTTTATTATAAATTATAATTGGTTTATACAGCTAAAAATATCAGTGAATTATAATAATAGTATACATATATAGTAAAATAATAGTATAAAATGAGATCTGACATTAAAAACGGGATTGGATATGGAAAGATACATAGTGAGACAAGTTAAGTGAATATTCACTTTATTGAACTACCCAATAATAAAATTATACACTGGTATTTAGGTTGCTCCTACAAAATTTATATCTGTATTCTAAGAAATCAAAACAAACAACGTAGTAATATTCCACACTCATCTGTCACCTGGCGAGATTTTACTGCACGAGTATACCTACATTGTAGAAACGATAATATGTAGTTTGAAAAATTTATAATCAGAACGTTATAATAATAACGCATAAAAACGACAAAAACAGGTAATAAAAATAATATCAACAGCGACTTCGGAGAACTACGTGTAATTCATACCGGGAAAACCTACGTACGAAACAAGAAATTCACTCGTTAAGTGATTTAAGAGGTGCCTAATAGTCTCTAACGACAACGACAGTCGCGCGTCGCGCAGACCGCGCGGCGATCTGACCATTCAACAATATGGATGGACCACATCAATCTTTATTTCCAACACAATATGTATCAATATTGCGTGCACTCCTCTTTCATTGTGGTGTATAAAATTTAGCCGATGTATTTCAGCCCGGGGAGGTGTAAGGATTAGCGACATCCTTTCCTAGAACGCGAATGTACGTCATAGGTCAGCGGTACTCAAACTTTAAATATGACATTAAGTGTAGTTATCGAAGGACACCTTTAATGTTGAAATTGCATACAGGTGTTTCAAATCGTCTAGTTGTTCTCTTCTAATAATGAACAAAAATAAAGAAATGAGGAATAATAAAGTGCGATGTCGACACAATATTCTATCAAAAGTAATATACGGTGGACAGCTGTAATTTTAATTTTTCACTTTACTATTCGTAGTATAATGGATAATGATAAAAGAAATTTCGTAATATATTACAAGCTCTTTCAGTCCTAGGCTCCAGAGAGTGTGAGAGAGTTGTGTAAGTATTTATTCAACCTAATAATATCAGTCTCCTCCAGTGGTCTAAACAATGTGATTGTGACAAAGTTTGAGAAGCGCTGCTCTAGTCAGATGGACGGTTGTAAAATGTAAAGCAGGAGCGCTGATGGTCAGCTGTGTCGGAAACGGCGATGTAGCCGCGCATCAGTCAGCCGGCGACGTGACTGCGCTCCGTTATGGGCCACGTTCGGGCTGGCCATTGTGTCGGTGGGAGCTTTGTGGCACCCGGAAGGGTCCGACACGGGAGTACTCCGAGACTGCCTACCTTAATTGACTTTAACGATACCACTAAATGGTAAATAACTATACTATACCGTTTTAATTATATGTCTAATGTTCGGTTGCTCCTAACGATATCGAGTTTTTTTTTCATCACTGATGCATGCACTAAACGATTGTTTCGTATACTAGCGATGTTTCTCAATAGTGATATACTTATTATAATATGTACATATGTATGTATGTATAGTCCAAGCTACTATTAAATACGCAACCCATAAAATGATAGTTTTATTGCTCGAGAAGGGGCCGTTAAATGTTTATTTACGATTTTCGTACTACCAAAGGGAAAATGTCAAAATATTTACACGGGCCGGCGTTACAATTTATCGGGCAATCAACGACCTTGCGCACCTAGCCAACAATGAAGCTGGATTTTGCCCGCGATGGGAATTTATTTATGACATCAATTAAATAACGCCCATGGGGTCAATGGCATGTTTGTTCACAACTTTACTGAAAACGGTGTGCTTTTAAAATCCGTGATACATTGATTGCTCATAGCAGGGTTGCCACATGAGTATAAGCTACAGAATTCGTATGATGTAACTAAACATCTACTTTACCCCCTTTTTATACTGGCCGTAGCATCGGTTCGCCGTCGATGTGTTCCGAATTAGATTCCATGCCCTAACTTTATATTACCGTAATATTATATAGTGACGATTTATTTCATACGATTAAATTGAATATTATAGTCGTGATATATTATAGTATGAAGTACGTCTTATACATATATAGTACTCGTAGTCATCAAAAAGGTACTTTTTATATGCTGTCGATATCATTTTAACGGGTGGTAACAACCCTAGTAGAGGCGACTGCGCACGGTTTGGGCAATAGGAGGAGAGCTACAAAATAGCGCATACATAATAAGTATGTGAATCATCGTCTTAATACATATTTCAATTACAACCCTGTCATCGAACTGCACATACACAGGGGGAACGGTAAAACGAATGGAAAAAGAGGGAATACCAGTAGTGGATCGATGCGGGATTACGTTCAAACGGATATAAAAAGTCATAAACAAATTAATAAAACAGTATACTAATAAATATTCTTTAATGTTTCAATAGTTTACTTACTTTTAGATAACAACAAAAAATAATGTATACATGGCATAATACATTAGTTAGCCTAACGTGTCCCGCATGGAAATACGCAATCCGTTCAGGTGTGTGTAGATGACATGAATTGTTCATCGATTATTGCAAATTATAATAAATTAACATGTTTCATTCTAGTGCGTGTATAATAGCAAGATAACCGCAATTTACACCGAAGCGAGCCCGCGCCACCACGCACGCCATATGCTAAATAATTTCATACAATGTCGACACACCGCCGTTTCGGAATATGCACTTCCCTTTAATCGCCGTAAAAATGAACTTTGTATTTAAATTTTACTATTTACGCACACCGTTCTTATGGAAATTACATTTAACTTATGAAGAGAAGTTGTTTCATTAAACTCCATTGACATTGTTATACTTTAATTCCTTTTCATCACAGAAAATGAAGGTATGTATATATGTATATTGCGTAAACGCGTAACTGGTACTGGTATGTGACGAATAGAGCATTTGTTATTAAAACAAAATAACATCTTTGAAAACCGTTATTAGCAGTGAACATTTCAGTCGTTAATATTTCATATGCAAATTAACGCAAAGTCCTATTGTTTTCAGAATGCCTGCGACAGAAACAAAACATTTATCTAGTTGAAGGAACGGCCCGTGTTCTTTCCAGTTCCGTCGTAGGACGTCTTATAATTTATTGCCAACGATATCAACCTGTACCGCAGTCCTGATTATATCTGATTGGCGATTCCAGGGCGAAAACTTCCTAGGCAAAGAACAAGGCTATTAGAGAATCTATTGCAATTTGATTTTCACGGAGATATTAATTAGGTTTAGAATCCGGTCTCTGTCACGAACTGTACTAAGTAATGGTATTTGTAAGTAAATGTAGTAAGTAAATGGTAATTGTATTGTCCTTCTATATTATTATATAAATGGTGTATAGTCTAAGGCATGGAAAATATGGCTAAGCGCTGCTCGACCCATCCGTTTCAAGCCCGGCGGTGCATGCTGAACAAACGCTATGCAAAGTGGTTTAAACTAAAGACGGAACGGACAACTGGTTCTAATTGATGCGCCGTCTTCCCACAACAGCTGGACCGTCGCGTTGCGGACGAGCGCAAAATACGAACGGTCATTAGAGCGAGTTATGAAAGCGATTCACTCTATTGACGATTTCGAGTGACATAACCCTTATTGGGCCCTTTGTGGCGATGAGTTGCATAGGTTACGTGTTCGATACTATTTACCGTACTCCTTAATCTTATGTGTTAGTTGTCATGTTTAACAAATTGAATAACTTATATTTTACATTAAGAAAAATAGACGGTAGTACAAGGCTTTCTATTTGAAATATTAGTGTTTTTTTTAATAAATTGAATGAAGATTCACTTCACTGTATTTTCAAAAGTACTGATTTATTGCACATTTCTGCCATTTGTCATATTGCTTTACCTTATAAAACAAAAAATTCATTGTAGACGATAAGTTTATCGCGTCGCAAAAACAAATGTGATCTGGATTTTGAATTGCTGGAGCGCGCAATGGAAAAGTTTGTTTCGACAACGATGTCCGATGATCTATTGCACGCGTCGATAATAATAATAAAATTTCCACCTGAAACGGACCAAGGATGAATAGCGATTGCGTGTGGACATCGGCCATTTGCAGGTGGGTCACGCGCGAGCACCGCCGTCGGCATGGCGTCACATCCTCCGCACAATTGGCCACGGTAATTAATAAAAGAATTGCGCCCGCGCAAGCCAACGCTATGTTCGGTCATGTTCGGCGTTTTGGACGCACTGTTGACGTTCCGCGATCGACTTGGCCAAACAAATACTTCAAGTTACCACATCGCGCGACACGGTGAGGTTGGCCGGTGCGTGTGAATCATCCGCATTTTGACACTCGACATCTGCCATTCAAGCGATGCTCGCCGTTTCCTACAGAGAATTTATTGCTTTGATTGCGACACGAGGTATTCCAGTTTCGGACAATCGCTTATGTTCCTATTGGGACGTATCGCAGGAGAAGTTATCAACTATCGTCGTCAGTTTCGACACTGTCGTTATAAAAGTTGTTCTATCTGGTGGTATTCAAGACGCGTACCATAAGTTTCAGACATTGGGCCTCAATCGAATATGGTGCACTGTTTCTGTACTCTTTTATACATCAAACATGTACATCCAAATGGCAACGTAATTCCATTGCTGCAGCAATAATTTAAAAGACCTTTAAATTACACCCATGTGAGGCGTAGCAGGCAGTATGGGACGTTGGCATGACTGACGTTGAAGCAGCCTCCACATTTGACAGGCCGTCCTATCTAAGCTGTCATCTCTCGCCCATTATGCACGAAGAATAGACGTGCGACCTCAGCAGGTTGCCGGCAAGGTCGGGCCACGCGCCATCCCAACCTTTCGTTTTGAATACCATCAGCGACAGGTTCAAGTACCCACAGTAGGTATCTTGGTGTCCATTGTGTTGCGCGTTCAATAGGCACTTCAATTACTCACTCGTGGTTAATATCCGCGAAAGAATAACCAGCTTTCCGTTTGAATGTAGTATTAATACAATAGATATATACATTAGTAGGTACATGTAGGAGGTGTACCGAGTCACATTTAAGCAAACCCATCCAATACCTCACACTACACATAACAAATCCTGGTATACGCATCTATCAAGTATAATTTCGATTACGTATTACAGAAGTTTAAAAGTGACGTGACATTTGGTAGATCGTTAACCTAGATATCGAGTGCGTGTCCACTCGAATATTTTAATTTGTGTATATGGTATTGCAACATTTGGTTTAGAACTGTGAAGTGCGTGAATGATCATCTAGCTAGACGGTAGATGATTAACAGTCCGACAAGATATAAAAAAGCAGAGAACACACAAACATTTTAAAGCAAAACTGGCGGACTTCACAAGCGAAGCCTCTAAAATCGATATAACAGAGGAAGAGCAGACGCTCAACAGACAAAAGGATCATCGCGACGTACGTGCTCAAAAGGGTTCCTTTAGGGCTCGCGGTAGACAGACTTCATTTCTTTTTGCGAACAAAAAAAAGAACTTTATGAAAACGCTCGTCGTGCACAGAGACGCTTTAAAAGCTATTACACGGAACGCTTGTAACAATTTTTAGTCGTGCAGAGGGATGAAGTCACGCAAGCACAGTAAGACGTACCTACTCTTACTCCGTACTCAATGATTTTAGTTCTATACTACGGTGCTTCGTAATAACCAAAGAAAGTTAGATCATTAAAATGGACGGTAGGTACATTACCGCCGACGACTTTCACTGTTGACGCCACGTAAACAATAACGGTGAACGATAAATCCTACGTCTGAATAATGCGACGGCATATTTAATACGTCAAGGCTCACAAGAAGACATTAACGCGATGAGAAAGAAATGCAATACATTATAGTTTGGATATATTTTAGTATTGCGCTAATTGTAAAAACATGCAGTAGCAAACCTTTGGAGTTTCTTTCGCCCCTTCTTCTCCAAAGCGAGGCATTTTCCAAAGCGGTGGTAGTTTCATTTTGACGTGCAAAAAGTGTTTGTAATGAACCAATTTTGAATATATTATATTTGATTTGATTTGATATGCCAGCTTAGGGGCGTGAAGGACTGAGAAGATGTTTCCATACAGCGGTTTCAGGTCGTTGTGTTTTACGAGATCGTTCAGGAAGGCAATTGTTAATCGTAGTAATAAGCTTGAGCTCGAAATATTTTAATAAAATGTTGCCGACGAACATAACAGCCTCCTATCTCCTATTGAATGAAATTAAGAAAACTTCGGCCCGGCCCAAGGGACGGGACATTGAACTCATCTCGGAGGAAATTTCAAAAAGCTATTATACGATCTTTCTCATAAATAATTAGTATCGCGGCTCATGACACCAAATTATCTGGAAATGAAGAACTTTGTTTAATTTGAATTAAATTGTTTTTGCTTCTGTTCCAGATATTGTAGAAAAATACATGAATCGCTTTTTGGAAATTCACGGAGGTTAACGACTTTATTGTAACTTCTGTAAGGATTAAAGTTGGATTTAAAATTTCGTAGAGACTTCGATAATTAATTTTAAATTAAACCTAAATAACCCTCTGTTAAACACGTCCAAGCGTAGTCAGTGAATTGTGTTTTTAAATTGTGTTGTTATATTATTTGAGACATTTTTTCACGCTAGAATTTTGTAGATAGACAAAAAATTCCTTTATTCATTCCATTCCTCACGCCACCTGTCCATACAAAGGGTGAAGGCAATTAGCTACTGAGCCAACGACAGTATCAGTGAAGAGCCTCTCAAACAAGGCCTTTTGGAGTACCTCTTGTTTCGCACGCTGAAATTGGCGACGCAACATTAAATATTTTCGTTGTCAGACAAGCACTGTTTTTACGTTCACAATAATACAAAAGCACTGACATGTTGAGATCTCCACACCGGAAACTTGTCTATGTAAAATCATCTCTAGTAGTGAATTGTGCCCCGTTGCACGTGTGTAAGTAAGGCTTGCGACACACCAGCGACACCTTTACCGCGCAACGAACACACCAACTGCGCCGTTGTGTAACACGTGCGGTGTCGGCTCGGTGGCAGATAAACCGCAAGCTTTAGAAATCTCGGACGTGGTTCTCAATGCGGCGTCGGGTGCAACGACTGACCAAGTGGAGATGACGTTATTTGCAGTCGATGTAAATAATAAATAATTTGTATTCTATCCATCCTTAGTGCAACTTAGTGGGTTTTACAAATGTTACACTGGCCATTATATTGTCATTTCTACCGAATATAGTGGACCTACCAAGATATTTTTTTTAATCAAAAATGGTGACATTTCTCGTCAGTTAACTACCATGTGAACAAACTTATTGCGTCCGCCTGTTTATTTTGTAAAATGACCAAACTCGCCGTATTTATTACGCCATTTTCGATTGCGACATTGCCAATTGTAGTAATCCGAAACTGTTGCACTGCGTAATTAGTTGTAAATTGTAAACGAAGCAAATCATCAATAAATTACTAGCGATCGAGCTGAGCTCATCAATTATATCATTCGTCCCGTCGACTGGATGGATCGGTCTCGTATTAAGTATACAATTCGCCGAACGACTGAAATTGCCATAATAACAGAGACTAAACACATCCCAATTACACATGCGACGCGTTGATATTTCCCTCTCACTTTCTCCCCTAGGGGTGAGCGGGATGTGAATACTTTAGATTCGCATGTCGCAGTAAATTCGCATTTTTTTGTGTAGCGTATAGACCAGTTAATAATGACCCGGGGCTAATACGAACGTAGGTGCGCGTGAAATTTTTTTTTAAAAACATGCGTTGATCACTCTCGATTTATAAATAACTCCTTTGAGTGATTTATGACAGTCGGCTGTGAGGCGTCAGTGTTTTTCTCGTGTTATGGTGAATGCACATTTTTAAAATAATTTTATTTGTATTTTATTATCTTCACTACAAACATTCGCTTGAACGACTGTATGATATTCAGAACACAACGGATACTTAATGAGCCTGAAAATGTTCAAAGATCATTGATTTTTTTTTATTGAATATTATCCATTGAATTTATTTTGTACCAGTACAACTACACTCCTCTACTTGTGTACTACACTCATCTGCCTACTTGTTCGAGGATTACAGGCGTGATGTTAGGTATGTTACGTTTTAACTACAACTCAACTTCGTACCTTCACAGTTAAGATGTACCCATAGATAACATCGCACCCCAATAAGTCGTGTGTCTCGTCAACGTCGGCTTAGCATGACCTCTAGTGATGTGTACCATATCTCTTCAAGCATGGTTGCGCTATCAACCCGCATGCCACGTGGACGCGGGTCTAACCGTTCTGACGGTTTATTAGATCATAGAGATAAGGTTCTAGAATGAACAGATGGAATTTGATGTGTATACGATACGATGAAAAATATGATCTATACCAACGACTACAAATAGGTACTATTGAATTATTCTGTATTGAAATTTGTAATACAGGCTCGAAGACGACAAGGTCCGGTACTTCTTTAGTTCTTTTGCATGTAAGTATAAGTTTAGCTACAGGTATACATCAATATAAGCGTAGGTACTGGATGCATGTATTTAATGCAATTATTCATCTTCTTTTCTATTCTAAGTTAATTCTTAAGTTTATTAGATATAAACATAATAAACTATCGAGCATATCGCAGGAAGATTTAGATTTAGTAGATAAAAATACAAAAGTGATACATTCTAAGGTATGCATTGTGTGCGAACGTGATAAGCAAGCCATGGTCCTGTCGCCGAAAACGTACCGGGAGCGTATGAGTCACTAGCGGCGGGTCGGTGGTGTCGCGGCGCGGAGTTTATGGATTAGTCACAGAAAGGCACAGGTATTGAGGTGTAACGTGATGCTCGATGAATGTTAGTCATTCGGTATTGATTTACAGCGACTGGCGAGGGATGCCAGGACCAGCTTGTCTATCTTGGCCTATCTTGGAGGCCTATTAGGTCAGATAATGGCTGACGGTGTAGTCAGAGATAAAATAAAAAGAATACTGCAATATTAACAAATAATTCCCAAAGTATGTATTTTTATACTCCTAACGTTGAACACGGTCATAACGTTAAAATATAGCTAAACCTCATCGAAAACATGTTGCTTAACGTAACAAACACATTCCCATACGGCGACGATTTCTCAACATTAGAATTGAGCGCTACGTAAACTCTTTCAAAAATGTTATCACTATTGGACAAAATTTGCTTATCGCTACTCAGAAATTCGTCTCTTACTTATAATTTAGTACATATGTATTTTTTAAGACTAAAGACTACAAAGGAGATAATCTCTGAGTTGAATGTTTTACTCGTAGGTCTACACATGTACGAGTAGATACCATTACCAAATATACACACGCTCATGGACAAACTTGAAGTTTATACAACAGCCCATTCCTTTGTTTATTTTACTTGTATTATATGCTCAGTGAATTCGTTACTACGTGCACATAAACAAGACTAAAATAAATTCTCTTTACTTAATAACTGCGAAATATTTTTACGCAGCAGCCGTCTATCTGTACGAACAATCAATTCGGAACGAAACCTCAGCCCTGACATTCCGATCCGCGCGATCTTTCGACAATAACACGAGCGTTAGCTTTTTGAAGGTGAAGATGGAAAAAATCGCCGAAGTGAATTCTACGATGTACGAGTAAGTATGCACTGGGTGAAGCACTTAAGAGCTAGAACATACATAGGTCATTACTATAATGAGCTACCGACGAGTCGTTGAATCATCATCATCAGCCTATCTCAGTCCACTGCTGGACATAGGCCTCCCCCAAAGAGCGCCTCCGCGCCAAATACCAAATGATTAATAGAAATAATACCCGCTGGCCGACGTGGTGCACTACAGCGTCTTACAAGAGAACCGCGTGAAATAATCAACTGATAGAAGATAGTTGAAGATAATGACGCAATAATTTTACCACTCAATAGAATTGTTGACAATAGAGCGATATATATACACATGTACATGCAGTAAGCTGGAGCTGCATCATATCTCACATCGCTAACGGACGCATAAATACTCCAAGTGTAATGCTAGCAAGCAACAGTGGAATATATTGCACGTCATACTAAATGTAGTGTTGAAGTTATCGACGAGATAAATAGACCACACCTCGTTTAGCACGTAAACAGCGTTTTCTTCGTCGAGTCGACAGCTGATCGTGAGTGATCAGCCACCGTGGTGAAATGATTAGTCGCATTGTCGAGGGTGCATCGGGCAATACCAATATGTTTTTAATTAGACATGGTCGCCGCTCGAGGAGGCTCCTTTCACAATGTTAACATTGTGGAAATATATCGATGAAAACGTTGTTCTCTGCCTGTCCCATACAGGGCAGGGTGTAAAGTAAAATAATAATATTACGAAACGTAATCGAAAATGACCAAACAGAAATACTTATGTATACCGTTATTAACACTAAATGTCGAAGTAAAGGAGATGCGTCCTTGGCCCAGAAATATAAAACTGTACATATTGTTAGACTGATTCGAACAATTAGTTGCTCAATACATTTCTGTGGTGTGTTTTTTCTATTAAAAACGTGTATTGACTCATACACAATGATTACCCAACTGTGATACACAGCTATATAAACGTACATATATGTAAAACGTAAAGTCACACTTGTAATCCCCAAAAAGGAGGCGGCGACACTACCACTTTTCACCAATTTCATTTATGTCCCTCTATGAAATAGGTGGTGAGTCTATTACCAAGCACCGGGCACATACGAGTACCCAGACTCTAAGCCACTAATAGCAATTCTAAATTAGAAAAATTCTATACTGCCCGTACCCGGGATTTGAACGCAAGACTTCTCGATCGGCAGTCGCGTTTCCAACCAACACGACCAACGAGGCAGTCAATATGCATATGTTTAATAAAATTAAATAATAATAAAGGAGAATACATACAACACGTATATATAGAAAGATATATATGGAACTCTTTGCTCACCTGCCTACCCCGTAAGTGACATGCATGATATACAATAATGATAAACAGAACTAAATGTTATTATAGAAGAACAATGGAGACAGATAGATAGATAAAGAGAGAAATAATGTAATGTAAACATTATTTTTTCATAGTTTTATGTTTGAACGCTAATATTAACGTAAGGTATTTATATATAATCGGAACACATAAAATCGCCTCCCCTGTTTATTTCGGGCGGACGCGGCGTATCGGCTAATTACACGCTCATAGGAAAACATAAATATTTTCTAAACGAACCTTGACGTATTAGTTAGTTCTCGCGGTGCGCGGAGTGTATTAGTGCACATATGTATATAAACGTGATGATTTCAGTGCCTTGTGCGTCTGCCTACACGATTTGTTTTATCAAACAACCACGACGATGTAGGCGCGCTGCAGTGTTGTCTTCCCATGTTTAACAAAGCAGATAATGCATAGAATCATGCATGATAGAGTGCGCATAAAATTATGTGATTGAAATGTGCGATTGCATATTATTTGATTTATTAAGGCGTGATGTTACGTTATATTCTTCATTACATAAAATGTAACAGTCGCCGTTACTTTGTGGCAATGTGTGAACATCACGTAGAAACGGGGAAGCTGTCCTGTCTTTCCATACATTTATCACTCACTATCAATAAGAATTTGTGAAAATTAACTTTGTATCATTGTAGGTTAAATGAAATATAGTTTAAGGAGCTTTAATTTATCAATCATCAAATTAATATGTTCAAATCAATAAGATTCCAGTGTGAGACAATTGATATATGCTTATGTTAACTCACAATTTTTTGTGAGCAAATTGTTGACAAGGTGACCGTGGGAAGGGAGCCGTCAGCACAGTGCGTGACGTCACGACGCGAGCTGTGGTCCCGCGTCGACAATTAAGCCGTGACGATCATGACAATGACACCACGCGTACCGGTCATTTTTCGCATGTTACGCAAAACGCGCGCGGACCGGCACGGTGCCGCGGAACCAGTCCGGCGCGCCACCGCCGCGTACCGCCGCACCGGACCAGTTCCGCGGCTCCGAGCAAGGTCTCGCCATAGACCCGGTGACCATTCCGTACAACGGGAGCGTTAACCCTCCCTCGCGCAACCCGTTTGTGTACATTTATTTTTATATATCGCGCCAACAACCAACCCGACGCCAACTACCCGCGCATCGTTTAGCTGTTATGTAGGTATCTGGGCCCGTCGCGATTATTGGATCACTTGTAAAATAATTATTGTTCGTGAAAATGCAATCCCTGCATACACAACATAGGACTATAGTTCAAACATGCACACATATAATACATTATTAATTTGTGCTCTTTATTTGTGCATCAGTAAGAAAACTATATATTATTATCTACATATAACCTTGAACAACGTACGCACACGAAATGCGGCAATTCTGGCGGCGAAGAATAACATGGGTATAAATACCATATTTGTTAATGAATGTATGTTATCTATCTATGTTGATGTAATTAAGAAGAAAAATCGTTCCAATAGTGTTCAATTCCAAGGGACTCTACAAAGACAGTGTAGAGTTATAATGAAATTTAACATACATATTGCCGCTATTCATTAAATAAATAAAATTTGAAAACAGTTCTGGTTTGAAACGATTCTCATTAACAATGCATAAACAGCGAAGCAGTTTCCCCGACGCTGGGTTATTGCGCCACAACGCGAACTTTTATTCTATTATAGGTGTGAGAAACGCGTTAACGATCAATAAAACTCATTACGGAAATCGTAAAAACCCCTTCGTTTCGCTAAAACTTTATACGACTGCTAGATTAGACTATTTATTTACATTAATTAAATTGATACTTTACTGGATTTATTTATTCACATTAATTAAATGGATATTGTGATCAATTACAATGGCGAAATAACAATATTCAGAACATTAAACTTAACTGACTGGAAACGTACAGTTAGCATTTATTAAAAAAACATGAGCATTTGAAAAGGAAAGGTAAAGTTGAAGTTTGTGTTTCCGCAATTAAATGCACTTTACTGAAAATATTTAAATATTGCGAGTTACATAACGCGATGCTATTTATAAGTTTACTTACAGCGATCACAAAGTGTAGAGTCCAAAGAGATGAATCGTTAATACGCAAAGTTTAATTCTCATCAGTAATGTCGTATCTGTCAAGGACAGACATACATAGGCGACGAATACACCAAACAAATGTGTGAACTCAAAATGGACACATTTTTTACATGTCCTTATAGAAATCTAATAATACTTTATTTTGTTATTCAAACATTATAAATAGTCTTTCTGGCACAAGTATTATATTTACTTAAAAGGATGTCCCAACAATATAATAATGTAACGGAATACTTTTGTTTGAATAAATAATTTTTGAATTTGAATTTTTTGAATAAAGCAGACAATAAAAAATATGGTAGAGTCTTTCACTCGTCATCATCATCAGCCTATCTCAGTTCATACAGTCCACATAGGCTTCCACCAAAGAGCGCCATCGCGCCCTGCCCTCGGCTTGCCACATCCAACTTCTGCCTGCAGCCTTTTGCAGGTCGTAATCCCACCTGGCCGGAGGGCGTCCTACACTACGTCTGTCGAGCCACGGTCTCCACTGCAGAACGCACTTACTCCACAGATTGTCGGCATTCGGATTCGTCGGCAGACATGACCAGTCCATTGCCACTTCACGGTGCTAACCTTTCTCTAATAAACGATATTATAGAACACAACGTCAACACACACCCCACATCTGCAATTATGCAGTGAACTTGTCAAATTGTGGGCAAGCGTGTTGACAATAACACATGTACATACATCGGTACGTCACCGAGCGGCAATCCGTCGCCGGCCGTCGGAAGCCGCCATCACGAGTCGGTCACGCGACGCGCGGGCCCGCCATGAATCAAAGCGTACTTTTACGTCTTCCCCTACGATATAATCATTTTTTATGTATTTCCAATTCCAATACTCTTCTCAGATATGTAATTGCGAAACGCTTTATACAACAATCGTCTCGAGAGTGTTGCAAGTTGTCTCCGTGGCGTGCGAGTGTCACGCGCGGCACGTGTCCGTGGCTCGGAGCGTTATTTCTGTAACCCTTCATGTACGCAACGCGCATGTGAATTGTACCTATTTAATAATACCGTGTATTTTATTATTATTTCATTAATCTTCTGTGTATATTCTCTTAATAGTTCATAATTTCGTGAATATTACGAAACTCTGGCAGCGATTTCCGTCTTAAACGGAGGAAGCAGCCTTTTCGAGGTCTGCTTTTGCAACGTTGCAACGGATCTTGGTACATTTACATAATTTATTCCTATACAAAATTTTAAACAAACGTACCTAATTCACGTGGAGCGTATATGTATTTATCAAAAATCTTAACATAATTGCTATTCTTTTTCTACCTTTGCAAACCAACCAAAAGTAAGTGTTATCGGAAATGATTCAGCATTGTGGAAGATTGGACTGTTAAGCGGTTATGGGTGATAATAATATATAAGACTCGTGAATATTGGAATATATTAAGTTGTGAACTAATAATAAAACATACATATATATACGCATATAACCGAATTTCTTAACAATGTTGGTAACTGATAGACAAATAGCAAATATTTTCATTTTATTTCCCCACAGTACATTTGTTGTAAGAACAGGAGGCGGCCGCGAGCCACACTGGCCGGTCACGCGACTGTCACGTGTCGAATTTTCCACCCCTCAATACGTCTCCCTGTATACGTAGCAAACGGAAATCAATTTGTGCTTTTACAATATAGTCTATTTTATCAACCAGTAGGTAAGACAGTAAAACGGGTACTTTTCGTTCGTATTTTCTACAATGTGCATAACATAGAGAAACATTTTTTTTTATTTCTCCTCTAGGGTTGAGTAAATATTCTTCGATGGAATTCTAAACATTTTAGTAGAACGAAGACGTAAGAATTTTTATTTGCAATTTATTCAAGGGGTTTACTTAGATTAATGCCGGCTGTTCATTCATTCTCAATGTAAATTAGACTATGAAAATATATGCCATGTATTGCGAAGGTGACGAAAGCAATAACAGTAATATCAACACTTAAACCGCCAATATAGCGTTTAGATAGAGCCGTAGGTAAGTAAGGGCCGTAATTACGAGATAATGGGCGGAGTGAAAGTGAATGAAAGTTGGCCATTCGTCAAAAGTCTGGCAACTGACATGGCGCCCTTAAAGTAGATCGATGGATCACGTTTAGCATTATACTCGATCGAATGTTTAACGGGCTTCATTTCCTAAATTAAACTTTCATATTTGTACTTCCACTATTGTTCTTATTATTAGTGAATCGTTTGTTAATTTTAACTTTGGAATTTTCGTATATCGTTAACGAAAATAAATAATTACAACACAACGAATAATGAACCCAATGATCATCAAAAAATCTACTAGAACTTTATCGGTTGGCATGAGTGTGTACGGATGATGGGTAAAAACATATCACGATCCGATCCGTCATAACGTGAGCGAAGGCTATAATTGAATACACTGTATGTACTTTATGCTACACTACAGCGATTCTATTAGGGTCCATCACAGCTGAAGATAAATTTAATGACCTCCCTTTTATGGTTCACAATAGAAACCTATCCACCTTTAGAGAGCTTAATATTCTAGTCTCACTAGATTTTACACGTTCAACGCGTCGCAGCCTTATGTGTGAGACAGCAAAATTTTAACGAATCACTTACCAGCAAAAACTAACCTAAGGTCTTACATATAAGGATTCGGAGATTAACTAAGGAGTCCTTTTAAAATACATGAGAACCAAATGATTTCTGTACAAGAATTCTAAATATTAACAATATTGTAATAAAAACACTCAACGCCAAAAATATCACAAGATATAGAATAATAACTAAGATGATACATAATGATTCAAATATGTAATAAGTTAGCAAAAGATTATACACTAACTATTCCTTAACTTATCATATTTAAATCAAGTAGGCGAAGCGAATATAATTTAAATACAACTTGTATCTGGTAAAATAAATATCATAAGCCGGAGGAGGCGTTTATCTCTTTGATTTAATATTTATTCCTAGCGCGGCCAGTACATTTGTATCCTGGCCCGTTCCAATCTGTCGTATAAATTCATTTTTATTACACTCGAGTGCGAGTTGTCACAAACTAACATTCAATCTCTACGCGTGAAAGAAAGTATTCATTCTTTTTTGAGTTTAGAACGAGGAATTTGCGGCGTTCAATTTGTGAATGTAAACATTGAGTTGTACGCGCGTCGTTCAAATTTCGAACGCAGCTTTTTAGTGAGCTTTCCAAGTGTGCCGCGGTGATCGGACACCTGCGGTGACTTGTTTTAGACATATTGTATAGATTATGAATATATAAAAGATAAAGTGAATATAAATTATTTTATTGATCACCTGTTCGCATAAAATTAAAATTTGTTGAAGTGTTTTCTTGTTTATGTAGGCAGTACGTATTGAAGATATTGGAAACAAAGAACTATAATTTTGAAATATAATAATGATTGATTTTTTAGTTTTCTTCAGTGCATCGCGATTTTTACAAATATCACAATTACACTTGAACGTTACGAAACGTCATTAACTAAGGGCCGATGCCACTTACCCACGATCCAGTGGAACCCCAGCGCTTGAGCCTCTTCCCGAAAATGTTTTGGCACTGCGACAAGCATGACACGGACGCCGCCGGTTGAATTTTACCACTAAAACTTTCACCCCTGTCCAGAGTCATTCTTGTGCGAAAATATCACTCGAACGTTCAAAAATATGCTCAACTTCTCATTTACGAGGTACTTTAATAAATACAAATAAACAATGTCACGAAACGCGCGCGTGTATGGACGTTGCGAAGTGTAAGGTTACGTTAGGCGCGGGCTACGTGCGGCCGCTCCGCCGGTTGCACGTCGAGTGCCCGCATCGCCATTTTCCACTTGTCGGGAAAGCCGCCCCGCGCCGCCCTTACAATCCCGAACTGTACTCATTCATTTTTTACATTAGAATAATTCGTGATGTTTTAGCAACGTCTTATTTCTACGAATATGACGCTGTTAAAATCGAAAATTTGAAATGAACACGTGAAGTTCTCAATTCAAAAATTTGTTGAGGTAATTCTTATTTAAGTGCTTACATTCCGAAATATTACTGAGTCGTGTTGAAATTTCAATCTTAGCATGCGAAGTGTTTATGACCTACTTCAGCCAACTGATAAAAAGTTGAAAGAAATGGGAACATCGCGAAACCTTTGTTTACGGACTCGCTCAAGGTTAGAAAGCAATTTTCTTAAAAGTTCAAATCACGACACGGCAATAAATGAACGTCTATGTCTTATTAATTGAATTTTTCCACGAGCGGCGCTGAATTTGAAGGAAACTCTAAAATTAAATGTCAGCTTTTTGCCCCAATTCAATTTCACTTGTATATACTTTTAAAAATAAATATTTATTATTAATATATCCTTTATAGTTGTTGACAAAGGACAGAATTAATACCAAGTGGCATTTTGTACCCGTCAACCCAGGTGATGATTAGTAGGGACAGACAAAATATTCTGTTATATTTAAATGTATTTACGATATTAATATTACATTATAAATAACTAAGCTAACTAGGCTGCCTCGTTGGTCGTGTTGGTTGTGAGTGCGTCTGACGATCAGGAGGTCCTGGGTTCGATTCCCGGGTCGAGCACTATAGAATTTTTCTAATTTAGATTTTCTAGTAGT